>PVHP010002802.1:0-84164 GCA_004024765.1 Zapus hudsonius | reverse complement strand
AAACTGTGGTATATTTATACGATGGAACTCTACTCAGCTGAAAGGAAAAATGACACATCGAAATTTAGAAAAAAATGGTCTGACTTTGAGCAGATCTTACTAAGCGAACACTCAAAAGAACAGAGATTTGAACGCCGCATACTTTCCCTCATATGTGGTCCTTATTCAGGATAACTGTTTTCTTTATGCAGACTTATAGTAAGAAGTGAGATGTTAGGAATGAGGGGTATGGGAAGGGGGGAGGGGAATGGCTTAAGCAGGAGGCCTATCCAAATTAGATTCAAAAACATAAAATCCTCACGAGCATAAAACTGGCAAGAGGGGTCATGAATAGCAGGGGAGAATGTTTAAGTCTGTGAATAATTGAGCAGTCTGAAAGCCCCCGGTCCCAGTCACTGGTCCCTTCCCTCACTGAGCTGTTGACCAAAGTGACCCATGAGGTTCCAAAAACAAGACAGAATTCTGTCAAGTCTCTTGAACACCCTCCCCAGGCCTGAGACGAAATCCTGTTGCTGAAGAAACCGCATAATGCCATCGATCTTCATCGAGAATCCCAGTGAGCTCTGGAATGGTAACCAACCCCCAGATGGCAGTTAGTGAAGGGCTGAAGGGCAATGCACAAGCTGCCAGGGGAAGCTGATTGGCGATAACTGGAGTAAACAGACCATTGGCATGAAACATAGTGTGCGGCCATGAATAGGCTGAATACAGTTCCTACTGAGAGAGAACAGCAAACCAAGAAAGGAGCAATTGTGCAATGAAGGAACCTGGGCCTGGAGTAGTCAATCAACAGCCATTAAATTCGGCCAAATATTCCACTCAGTGAGGGGGAACCTTTGATTGGAAATGGGGATTTAGGGCAAGATGCACCAGATCCCATACTCTTGGGCACCCAAGAAAAGATGCACTATACGAACGTCTGACAGGGAGGATACTAAAAATAGAAACTAGGAAATCCAGAATGGTCTATATCTGTTAACCTATACTGTTCTAACTCTCCAATGGAGATTGTATTTGTACTTTTCAGGATATAGCGAGTGAGCTGTGGCCCATACAACCCTACCACCCGACAGCAGGCCAAAAGATGAGACCATGGCAAGAGATGAGCCACCACAGTCATATTGTGGAGGATCCATATGGAACCCTGCAGAGAAGGACGGGATGAACAAGGGACCCACAGCCATTCAACCAACTCAGGATAAGCCTAATGTGTTTGTGTTTTTCAGGATACAACGAGAGAGCTGTGGCCCATCTAACCCTACCAATCCACCGTAGGCCGATGACCCAGATCGTGGCAAGAGAGGAGCCACCACAGTCATATCAGGGAGGATCCATAGGGAACCCAGCAGACAATGACAGATGAACAAGGGACCTATAACCACAGCCATTCAATCTACATAGGATAGGCCAAGGAGACAGAAACCAAGGATTTTCGACACATGGACCTCTAAGCTCGCAACATTAAAGCAGCCTTATTACTCACCCACCACGACTCAGGGAACTGAGCGGAAGAGGGGGCGGAAAGATTGTGAGAGCCATGGTGGGGGAGACGGTCCAGAGGCATGGCACCCATCAGTAACAACACACTTGGGCCAGGAAGACCGGGATGAGTACTAAGATATACAGGATCCCTTGCCACAAGGACTAATACAGATAGCCCACGAAGGAGGATATCCAACTGATCAGGGATGGGGAGGGGGGAATTGGGGAAGTCGGGATAACAACGCATGGTTTGCCCACTAAATAATGTAACTCATTATGGACAATAAATATTAAATTAAAAAAAAGCACAAAAATCTTTAGCATAGTAGAAAATATTCATTCTGAATGAATTAAACAAAGAACATAAGTAGAGCAATGATTGTAGAAAGCATGAAAGAAATGCTAAAAATTAGTAACATAAAAAAAGGTAAATCAAAAGGGCAGAGAGAGTGAAAACCATGAAGTACTTAAATATTTTCCCAAACTTATGGAAATTATCTTTAAAGATGCAGGAGACATCAGAGTTTCTCACAGGACTTTTTAAATGGTATATTGATCATTATGTAATTTTAATTTTTTGGAAATTATAGAGGAAGAGAGGACTAATTCTTCTGTATAAGATCAGATGTAAAACATTTTATTCTTCAAGGGTCATATGTAGCGTCTCTGTCACCACTGTTCGCCTCCACTGTGGGCAGTGGTAATTGTTAACATGTTGATGAATGGTGTGGCTGCGTTCCAACTGAATTTAGAAAAATAGGCAATGGGCCCAACTGGGTCTGCAGACCATAATTTCCCATAGGAAAAAAAAAGTGAAAACAGCCAGATAAAAGAAAAGAACACTTTCAATGGAGCAACAATGAGACTAATTGTTGACTTCCCAACAGACAGGATAAAAGCCAGAAGACAATGAATTTGCTGAATGAAAATAATTGCCAAATTTCAAATCTTATTTGATAAATTATAAAATAACTCTCAACAATGAAAGCAAAATAAAAATGCTTCCAGCCAAACAAAAACCAAGCATTTGTCAACAGCTGACTTTTACAAAAACCAATATTCAACAGAATCTTTCAGGCAGAAATAAAACATAAACAAATGACAATTACTGAACAACTCCTGTGTGTGGGCAAATCTGAATGCATTCTTATCATAATAAATTATAGTGGGTGTTATTAGTGTAAAGTAACCAAATGCCATGGGTGATTAAAATTTAAAAAGTAACAAGATGAATTGAACACAATTCAAGAATACAAACATTGGGCCTGGAGAAATGGCCCAGCAATCAAGGCACTTGCCTGCAAAGACTAAGGACCTGGGTTCGATTCCCCAGTCCCCAAGTAAGCCAGATGCACAAGTTCATTTGCAGTGGCTAGAGGCTCTGGCACAGGTATTCAATCTCTCTCTCTCTCTCTCTCTCTCTCTCTCTCTCTCTCTCTCTCTCTCTCTCTCTCTCTCTCTCTCTCTGCTTCTTTCTCTGAAATAAACAAACAAATTAATTTTAAAAACAAGAGACCTCCTCCAGGTGGTCCTGGCAGCCCCATGCTTCTCTCTTCCTCTGCTCCCTCCGCCCAGCTCTTCCACCCCTCAGACCCCTCCTGGGGGTCCCTGCAGCCCCCTTCTGTCCTTTTGCTCCCCATTCTAAACCACCTGCTTGTCTGTCCCACCGACCCCTCGGGCATCCCTCTACTTCTCTCTCCCTCCTCCTGGTCCCAGAGGCTCCCTCTGTTCTCCCACTCAGCCACCCACTCTTCTACCTGCAAGACCCCTCCCATTGGTCCCTGCAGCTTCTCTCTCACTCCCCTCAGCCCCCAGCCATACCCTTCCCCCTCTCTAGACCCTTCTTTCTCTGCAGGCCCTGGCCTTTCTCCCCAGACCTCTCCTCTGCTCCTGTGGAAGCTGCCCTTCGGGCTTAGACCAGAGGCCTGTTTCTTTGGTAAAGGCGTCCAGACAACAGCTACTACAGAAAAGTTCTTCTGCAGCTCCAGCTGAGCAGGAACTGGCAGCAGCCAAGGCTCTGGAAGAGACAGGCCTAGCTGCAATCTCAGATTCAGCAGGGAAGAGCCACAAACCCAGCCGCCTGAGTCATAAGGACAATGAAGAAGGAAATCACCACGCACTCGGCTCCAGAGACAAAACACTCTTAAGAAAGGGCAGAGACAGTGAGGGACATTGTACGTTGGGGGGCTGCGGCATTCGAGGTGCCAGAGAGTTTGGGGCCTGGGCACCCAGAGTCAGTGAGAAACAAGGTGGGATTGGATCCTGAGAGCTCCAGGCTGGTGAAGATCTCGCTGTGTGTGGAGCAGGGCGAATGGGGCCCCAGCGCCTCCACATCCCACTCTGCTGAACTGCTGTGAGCTGCTGTGGCAGGTTCAGAGTCTAGGCGCCCTGGGAGCCAATGTTCTTGGGCCTGGATGCTCCAGGCCAGAGAAGAGAGCAGGCCAGGCGGGAGAGGCGCCTTCTGAGCTAGAATGTCACTGTGTTTGGGGACTCTATACCCCAAAGTGTTGAGGGGCAATGTGGGTGCAGGAGTGGTGTGCCCCAGCCTGGTGAGTGCCTGCCAACCTGAGTGAGAGGCCCAGGCACTCAGGGTATTGTGTACTTGGGCCTGTGTGCTCCAGACCGGTGGTGTGTGGGCCCTGACTAGGTGAAGGCTCTGTGGATACCTGTGTAGGTGAGGACCAGGAAACACAGACTGAAGAGGGGCCATGAGGGTCTGGGCCTGGAGTAGAAGCAAGGCGGTGAGGGGAAAAGCAAGTCTGGTTCTGTGCTTGGGGGCACCAGAGTGTTAAAGGTCTGCAGCCTGGATTGTAGAGGGGTGTGAACTGTCTGGAGCCTGTGTACCCAATGTGTTCTGCCCCAAACCAAACACAACTCGAGTAATAGCCACCAACTCACAGTAGCAGACAGACTTGTAACCCCCATAACGTCACACATACCACACAAACGCAGCTCATACCAAGAACAGATCAATCACTGAAGAAAGAAGACTTTTATATCCCTACAACGCTCACACACACAACAAACCCTCCATCCGTCACCTCAGGGTGGCGGGTTCCAAACCTAACTAGAGAGCAGAAGCTCTCTGCCAGGCACCTGCCAGGAGGGCATCATGTTGACCTCAACAATACACCCAGCTGGGGTACAGTGGGGGAATGGGAACAAGCAGGGCTTCTCTAGATCCCCTGAGCCATGGTGGCAAGACAGTGTGACTAAAGCCAGAGAAGATCCCAGACCACCAAAGCATCTTACATTCCAGCCACCAACCCTACAGCTCAAGCACCTGTGATTGTAACACTGCCCCGACCTAATGGGAACCCAGAACAAAACACTCACTGAATACCCTACAGAGCCTATATTGACTCCTTGAGAAAATTGGATCTTTTTTCAGAGATGGGAAGGCCCTAACGAAAAAAACAAAAAATCAACCTGAGAGTCCCCTACCAAGGTTCCCTAGTCCCACAAAGGAAGTTGCCACAGAAAATGTAGGGGGGGGGGAACAGAAGTACAAACCCAGTTAGTTTTAGATTTTAGAGAGTCATTTTTTACCTGCTATATTTGTCCTGAGACAATGGTGGCATAAGTACAAGAATATTTAAAAAAAGACCATGAAATGATTTTTTGCTAAAGATATATTATGTGCTCATTTTGGAAACCAACTACTAGAAATACATTGCTGGATGGTCCAATGGCCAGTAGGGACAGTAAGATATTATCCACCATATCAGATAATGTATCTATGGCTATTTCTAAGTGATTTAATTGGGAGAAGAAATAAAGTTGTATTTTTGTTTCATAGAAAAGGTTTCAGGCTGGGCTGGGAGTATAACTCATGGTAGAGTATGCATCTAGAAGGCACAAGGTCCTGAAATAGTTTCACACTACGAAATGTGATGTGTTCTCAACACAAATTAACATTAGAGGCAGCAATAGGTGCTTTGTGGGAATTCTATTTCTTTATGCAGTTAACATAAAATCCAACATGCCTCAACAAGCCACTTTTGCTTGCCAGTGTTTGGCACATCTTCCTGCCATTGTTTGCAGTGCTGTGGCAGAGGTGATGTCCACCCCTCTGCTCATGCCATCATTTTCCCTACAAGGATGAAGTCTCCCCTCGAGTGCATAAGCCAAATAAACCCATTCCTCCACAAGCTGCTTTTTCTTGGGTTCTTTCTGTGCAGCAACTAGAAAGCTGACTGCAACAACAAGTAAAGTCAAGCATTCCTATCAAGTGTAATCCCCTGCCTCATTGTGACCTCCATTCCCAGAGTTATGGTTAAAACAGAAGATTAAACAAAAATTTTAAAACTCATACCCAAATCACATGAGTGTAAAAGGTAAAAAAATGAAAAAAAAATATCATGAAAGCACTAATATAAATATTATTAGAGTAGCTATATTAAACCAAAAGAAATTAGAATTTAAGTAAAAATGTACCTCCTGAGGGACTGGAGAGATTGCTCAGTAGTTAAAGGTGCTTTGTGGCAAAGCCTAAACACCTGAGTTTGATTCCTCAGCACCCACCTAAAGCCAGATGCATAAAATGTACTTTTTGAGAAGAAAGAGAACAGTTTAGATAGAAAAATTTTCCAGGGAGCTTTTCTGATCACAATGAAATGAATCTAGAAATCAGTATTGTCATAGTCAGACACACGTCGCTGGGATGAATCTCCAAACCAGGCACAATTAGGGAGGAAAGTATTTATTGAACAGATCCAGGGAAGTTAAGGAAAAAGGTTGCCCCCCATTCACAGAAGCAAGCAGAGACAGAGAGAACCCACCACCAGAAGAAAGCAAGCACACTGTAATTCACAAAATGCAGAACTCTGGCTCTTCTTTTGCATATCTATCCCTAGTATTTTGCATCCAAATTAGAAAGGGTCAGTCCCCAGGAGGCTAGGTCAAAGTGACACTTCCTCTAGCCAGAAGACTGGAGACAATTAATAATTTAATAAACACAATTATGATAAACTCTATTGGGGGACATTATTCAAACTACCACAATCCACCGCTGGCCCCCAACAGAGTTATAATTATCTATATTGTTTAGTCTAACTTTAAATATCCCACAGTCTTATCTGAAAGTTAAGATTATCTTTTAACTTTAAATTTTGTAAAATCTAAACAAGTTATAAGCTTTTAACATATAATGCATAGAATAAACATTTTCAACTGTTATGAGGCATAACAAGGAAATACAGGGCCAAAGTAAACTCCACAAATATCAGCAAATATCTACATCTGCAGTTCAAGTCCCACAGCACAACCGGTGTGGATTTTTCAATTCTGTCCCTCCAGCTTGGCTGAGTAGCTGGGAAGACTTCCATCTCAAGCCAACAGCGCTCCATGGTAGCTCTTGCATAGTCCTGGTATGTCTAACACATCTTCGGGTCTCCATTGCAAACCACAGTCCACTTTCCAATGGCTTTACTTGCCAACCAGGGACTTCATGCCCTGTTCCAAATACTGTATTTCAGTATTCAGTGGCTCCTGGTACCGTGTGCACTTCACGACTCACTCCATACATGCATTCCTCATGCTTCCAAAGGCAATACCAGGTATGCAGGACACAGCCATGTTGTTAATTCAGGGACAAAATAAACATGACCTTGAAGAGCAAATTCCTTTCTTTCAGGGATTTCTTTCCCAAAGAGTTTGTACAGTCCATCTTTCTGTCCTTCCTGGGTGGAAACACCTCAGGCATCTCTCCATTGTTTCAATGTAAAGCAGTTGGGCCATAATCTAAAGCCAGTCTCTGAGCCAGTAAGTTAAACTTGCTTTGAGGTTTAAATTTTACAACTTCAAATTTTAAATCTCAGTCCCATATCCATAGCCAATCACACAGACCATTACTTAAATTTAGCTTTGGTCAAACACTCTGGGCATGGGCAGTAGGACACATCCACCCCTTGGCCCGGGCACACACATTTATTAAAGTTTTCTGCAGTCCCTCCTTCCCCTTAGAAAGTTCACAAGCCAAGCCTCCAAATACATTTCTCTCTGCCCTGAGCATTTCCAAATTCTCACCAGAATAGTCTATAAAACTTGGCTTACTGCTCTGGAAGGCATCTTCAGTTGCAAGTACAAAGTCCATGTCCATTCCTCCAGCACACAAGTTCCAGAAGATCAAAATCCACATGGTCAGATTCATCTCAGTAAATCACCCCACTCCTGGCACCAAATCTGTCATAGTCAGACACATATCACTGGGGCCAGGGCCACCACCTTGTGGGTTTGGCTTATGTGGGTCCTGGGGAATTGAACCTGGGACCTTAGGCAATGGAGGCAAGTGCCTTAACTGGCTGAGCCAACTCTTCAGCCCAAGAACAACTCTTTAAATTCTAATGTAGAGAATTCTGGCAAAGATGGCAGACTCACAGCCATGCTAGAGATCTGGGACTGAAATCCAGGCAAGAATTCTGGGGCTACAGTACTAGTAGGTTCTTGTGAACCTTTACTGGACCCTGAAAGATTGGAAGTATCATCAGGTCATATTTCCAAAATCTCTACTCTACAGAATTAGAGAATCTGTAAGAAATGGATGAATTTTTCAACATCTACCAATTACCAAAGCTCAGCCCAGAGCTGATAAAGTTGCTAAATAAACCTATCACAACCACAGAAATTGAATCTGTAATAAAAAAAACCTCCCCAAATGGAAAAGCCCAGGAACGAATGGTTTCTCAGCCGAATTCTACCAAACCTTCATCACAGAATTGAAACCACTTTTTCTGAAGCTTGTTAGGGGCATAAAAACAGAGGGAAGGCTCCCAAACACCTTCTATGAAGTTACCATCACCCTAATTCCCAAACGAGGCAAGGATGCAACAAGAAAACTACAGACCCATATCCCTGATGACCTTAGATGCAAAAATCATGAACAAAATCCTCGCAAGTCAGATACAATGCCACATCAAAAATATTATTCACCCTGACCAAGTCAGCTTCATTCCAGGAATGAAGGGATGGTTCAAGATACATAAATTGATAAATGTAATTCACCATGTTAATCAACTCGACCATAAAAACCGCATGGTCATCTCAATAGATGTGGAGAAGTCCTTTGATAAGATTTAACACCACTTCATGTTCAAAACCCTGAAAAGACATGGTATAGACGGCCCATACCTCAACATGATAAAGACAATATACAGATCCCACAAAGCACAAATCATTCTCAATGGGAAACGGCTCAAGGAGTTCCCGCTTAATTCAGGAACAAGACAGGGGTGTCCACTTTCACCACTGCTCTTCAACATAGTGCTTGAAGTTCTAGCCCAAGCAATAAGACAAGAGAAAAGCATAAAAGCGATACAAATCAGAAAGGAAGAAATTAAACTATCCTTCTTTGCAGATGATATGATCCTATATATATATATATATATATATATATATATATATATATATATATATATATATATATATATATATATATCAGACCCAAAGAATATTGTATCAGTAAACTACAAAAGGTGATCAATGCCTTCAGCAGAATGGCAGGATACAAAATTAACACACAGAAATCAGTACCCTTTCTATATACAGAAGACAAACATTCAGAAAAAGACATCAGAAAAACTGTCCCATTCTCTATAACCTCAAACAAAACCAAATACCTTGGAATAACACTAACCAAGGTTGTGAAAGACTTATATAAGGAAAATATTGAAACACTCAAGAAGGAAATAGAGGAGGATGTGACAAGATGGAAAGACATTCCATGCTCATGGATAGGGAGAATCAATATATTAAAAATGGCAATCCTGCCAAAACCAATCTACAGATTCAACTCAATGCCAATAAAAATCCCAACCTCTTTCTTCACAGACACAGAAAAAGTAATCTCAAAATTTATTTGGAAGAATAAAATACCTCGAATAGCTAAAATTATTTTAAGTAAAAAATACTTACTCAGGAGGTATCACCATGCCTGACTTTAAAACATACTACAAAGCTATAATAACTAAAACATCTTGGTATTGGCAGAAAAACAGACAGACCAGTGAAATAGAACTGAAGACCCAGCTGTTAATGCAAGTAACTTCAGTTACTTGGTCTTTGACAAGGATGCCAACAATGTGCGTTGGATGAATGATAGCATCTTCAACAAATGTTGCTGGACTAATTGGATAAACACATGCAAAAAAATTAAAATAGACTCACTCCTTTCACCATGCACTAGAATCATCTCCAAATGAATAAGAGACCTCAAACTAAACCAAACAACCATGAACACTCTGGAAGAAAAAATAGGAGAATTCTACATGAGTTAGGAGTACGGGAAAACTTCCTGAGCAATTCTCCAGCAGCCCAGGAATTGCATCACTCACTTAACCAGTGGGACCTGATCAGGCTCAAAAGCTTCTGTATAGACAAAAATACCATATGCAGAGCCAATAGACCCCCATCAAACTGGGAGATGATTTTTGCCAACTATAACTCAGACAAAGGCCTAATTTCCAGAACCTATAGAGATCTTCAATGCAACCTAAAGCAGAAGTACAGAGACCCCTAAGAACTCAACAATAAAGCTGCCTTAATACTTACCCACCATGACTCAGGGAACTCAGGGAGTAGAAGAAGGGGCAGAAAGATTGTAAGAGCCATGGTGGAAGAGAACTCCCAGAGACATTGCTCCCCTCAGTAACAACATACAAAGGGGGGGTGGAACCGGGTTGACTCCTAGGCTATCCATAACCCCCTACTCCATGGACTGATCCACATGGCCCACAGAGGAGGATATACAGCTGATTGGGGACAGGGAGGAGGAAAATTGGGGAAATGGGGCTATCAACTCGTTATCTGTTCATTAAATGTATCTAATTATGGATAATAATAATAATAATAATAATAATAATTAAAGAAAGATGTGTTCTCAAATTGGGAGTAATACAAATGATATAACAGTTTTAAGAATAAGAATTTTCAGTAAATTCTCTTAAGAGCTTGGACAGAAATATTACAACAAAATATCATCTAATGAAATCTAAGTGTATAAGAAGAAACAGTGCATCACAACTAAGTCAAACTTATTTTACTATTTTAATGTTGACATAACATTTAAAGGTCAAATAAGGCTTCTATGAATTTAGAACAGAGGGACTCAACTCTAGTCCTTCCAGGAAGTAGAACTCTTGGCATCATCTGTAAAACATTCATTAAGGAAAGTATCAGAGGTTAGTTCCTGGGGACTCAAGGAACGCTAGGTTGCTGATTGCCCTACATTTCCCATTTTCCTTTGAACAACCCAAACTGCTGCTAAATCACTCAGCAATCTAAAAATGGCAGTGGTCACAGAAAAAAAAATCCACCTCAAAAGTCTACTCCTTCTAAGAAAAAGAAAAGGAAGGGAGCAGAGAAAGGTCATAAGAATTCAGAATTGCCCCCACCAAAATGACTCAGGAGCAAGCACTTTCTCCATCAAGCAGTAACACAGGCCTATTCATGTTATCATGTTGAAGACAGCAGGAGAGTCCAGGATTCATATTGTCACCCAACAGCTATGAAAGGCCTCTCAACAATGAGCTGATCTAAGAATAGGGACAATAGAGCACCAAGGCACTCTAAGCTACAGACATAAATATATATTAAATTCACATATACATATTTGAATTTAAAACTGCACATAAGTGAATAAATGGGCACATACCTTGGTGCTCTATTCTGTGTGTGTGTGTGTGCTGTCATGAGAACCCCATAAAAATTAATGAGGTGTAACTATTTGTACTACCCCAGAGAGGTATAGAAATTTAGGAATAATATAAACATCATCCAGTAGTAAGAAGTAAACTCTACTTTGGTTTCAATTGACAGAGCTAAAGACCCTAACTTCTTATCCTAACTGGCAAAAATGATGTAATATCATCTTTCTCTGATGGATCAGTCATTTAAATTAAAAGAAAGGATTAAAGATAGAAGGCATAAGTAGACCTAGAATAATGAAATTAATACCAAACATGTTCAAAGTTTGTTGAGAATCCCTCAAGATTCAAGAACTCAAAGACACTAAACCAAATGGATCAGACACTTAAGTGTCTGAGAAGGACTTTATGTAGGACTGGGGAATGAAGGGACCTTCTGCTTTGAAGGCAAACACCTTAACCGCTGATCCATCTCTCCAGCCCTAAAGAAAGCCTTTCTTAAAGTATTAAATTATACTTCAAAATAAATCTACTTTCATAGTTGCTACTAGACTGAAAAAAGTTACCCCAGCTTGTAAGGTTTGAAAAAGACTGATGTATAATTTTGAGTTCCTTACAATAGTCTTTATTTGTACTTAGATAAAGTTAAATGAAAGTTATACTTTCATTTAGCAACAAAAATGATTTTTCTTCAGTTTCATATTTTTAATCTATAACCTATGGGGTAATCTATAGTAATACCATAAACTTTCAGAGAAAATCTGTTGTGGGATTTGTGGAATTGACAATATTCCAACTACAGTCCAAAATGGTACCTAGAAATGCAAAGATTTCTACAAAATCAGCTAAACAGTAAGTGGGTTCAGCAAGGTCACAGGACATAAAGTCAACATTTCTGTATACTAACAAGGAACAAAGAGAAGCTTAAATGAAATACAATGTCATTTTGATTGCTTCAAGGAAAATGAAAGACCCTCTTGGACAACAAATGGATAATGTACAGCATCTTTATGCTGAGTAACAAAAAATGATGATGGAAGAAATTAAAGATCTAAAAAACGGAAAGACACTGTATTGTGCACATTGTTTGAAAAAGTCATAGAAATATGACAATTCTCCTCAAATTAGCATATAGGTTTAATAAAATTGTAATCAAGATCTCAGATTTCTTTAGCTATAAAAACATTGTTCCATAATTTTATGAAAAGACAGAGGATGCAGAAGAAAATAAGAGTAAAAGGATGGCCTTGAACTCACAGCTATCCTCCTACTTCTGCCTCCCAATATATTTCAAAATAACTAGAAGTGTGTGAAGACTACCAACACTTAGAAATAATAATTGTTGGAAAAAGTGGAAATTCTGTCTATTCTGATATAACCATTATGCAATGTATACATGCATTAAATTATCACTAATGTACCACACATATATATATATGTGTATATATACATATATATATAACCTGTCTTGACACATAAAATAACAAAGACTAAAATAATTCTTCCATAAAGGTCTTATACTAGTGAAGATCTAATTAAGCTAAATAAAATAGGAAAAGAGTAAAATTTAAAAAGAGAAATTGCAAAAGTGAAATAACAAATTTAGGAATAAAATTAAATTAAAATTTGGCAAGTAGTGAATGAAAGTAAGTAGAATTCTAGAGTAATTCTACAGTTCTAGTATTTTAGAAGGAAGTGAAAATATAAAATTACAATGAATTTTAAAAATTGAAAACAATACAAATCTCTTCTTATTTTGTAGTCTTTAAATTCAGTGCATCATTCAGAAAGATAATACTCTGCATGGTGACTATTTCTTGGATATCCATCCAATAATCCCTTCTATATCTCTGAGTTTTTCTTATTACTATTTTGTTACATAAAGTTAAATTTCCAAATTCATTAGTTAGCACTACACCATGGTGGCACTCTTACAGCTTGTGTGATTCTTAATGAAAGATTAGGCTTCATAAGCACACAGACATTTGGAATGCTATTCACCTAGTGATTATAAAAGATACTCCTGCAGAGTAGGGAGGAACTTGGGGAACTTGCAAATCAGCTCCTATGTAATATCCTACAGTTCCTTAATCTCTTAATGAGAATCCATTCCACAAAAATTATAAATTCTTTTAATACTCAAAATAGGAAACTGTCCTCCCCGTCAAGTCAATCACTCCCATATCGCATCATTCTTGTGAGCCCAAGGAACCCCACAGAGAATGATGGGATGAACAAGGGACCCACAGCCACAGCCATTCAATCAACACAGGATAAGCCTGGGTGATAGAAACCAACAATTTCTGACACAGAGACCCCTAAGCTTACAACATTAAAGCAGCCTTAATACTCACCCACCACGACTCAGGGAACTGAGCGGAAGAGGGGGCGGAAAGATTGTGAGAGCCATGGTGGGGGATACTATCCAGAGGCATGGCACCTCTCAGTAACAACACACTTGGGCCAGGAGAACCAGGCTGAGTGCTAGGCTATCCATGGTCCCCTGCCACAAGGACTGAACCAGATGACCCACGGAGGAGGATATCCAGCTGATTGGGGATGGGGAGGGGGACCATTGGGAAATTGGGGACAACAACTCATTGTTTGCCCACTAAATAATGTAACTCATTATGGAATATATATATATATATATATATATATATATATATATATATATATATATATATATATATGAAACTATCTTCACAAGCTCTCATAGTATCATAATAGGTTTACAGAAGGAATGGAATGTCAACAATTATCTTCTCCAAATGTTCAGTGTAGCTTTTTTATTGTTAGTTTTCACTTGGAGGCATGTGTCCCCTTGAAAGCCTGAGAAACACTGGGAACCTCTAAAGAACAGAGCTTCTGCTCGCAGGATGTGCTGCATGGTTCTGCTCCAGAGGGTCGCTGGGCTTGTCAGACTGACTCACTGGCAGCAGAGAGCACTCTAGTGTGTCACACTGCTCTGCTATTTTGACATTTGACGTCTGGAATTGTCCTTGCCATCCACACCCCCATTGCCTGGAAGTGTTTCTCTCCTCGCATGACCTGGGGACACGTATGAAAATCAGAAGCAGAAGATACACACATCAAGTGTGACACATGGGACCCACAGGTGAAAAACATTGCTGATTAGGAAAAATTGGTATTTTACACAAGAGCAGATCCCAGCCAATCCAGTCTCTGAGGACATGCGTGCAGCTCTGCAAAGGATACCAAGAAGTATGGTGAGGAAGCCTATGGGCAGCCATTGAGCTGTTCTCTGTCATCTGCCTCCCTGTCTTTACCACTATAGACTTTTTGCCGGCCATTAAGCTCATGTATTTTTCCACTCCAAGTCCAAACTCCCAAGGTGACAGCGATTCTGTCACGGCCTCAGGAGATGAGCCTGTCATCTAACACTGCCAGCAAGATGTCGCTGAGTAGAAGCTTAACTGTTTCCATTATCTTCATCCCATTGCTCCTAGTTATCCCCTACTGAGCCATTCTAAATACTGTAATTTCACTCTCATCTGTTTTTATTTCTTTCAAATATTCACAGGCTACCATTATTTCCCCCTGTATTTGTCCCTAAGCTCTTTCAGTCTTTTCTTCTAAGTAATCCCCTCCATCATTTTATTTTTCCTCTAACAACACAGTTAGAGAGTATAAGGGTGTCTTTCATGTTCCTTCAATGTATGCGAAAATGTGGTCAATTTATAAAAAGCTCCTCGGGAGATAAATCAGCTAGGTCTTGAGAAACTGGATGGTTCTGACAATGCATTATTTCCTCGGCCACTGATGCTTGAGTTTGTGTTGTTCTCATGAAACTGGCCCCAATGGATCATTTGACACAGCCGATGATGCTGACGCTATCTTAGAGAATCCCTCATGGGCTGGTGTTGTTGATGTTCACCATGGTAGATCTATGATCCAAGTGAGTTGCAGTGAAGTGGTGAGCATCCACAAGAATGCCAGCAGGAAATTCATGAGATGTATCATTAATGAGAATGGGCAGTGATAAGTTCAGTTTCAATTATTCAACTGTTTACCCAGCAGCCCTGACCAACACAAATCTATAAAACATATTCTCTGCACCTGGGAGGCATCTTTGATTTCTCCACTCATTTGGAAAGCTGTGAGACATGTCATGGATTATGGCAGACTAATGCTTGTCATGCTCTCTGGGTTACAGAACATTACTGCTCATCCTCCCAATTTGAATTAGATTCCAAGGCTTCACGCTGTGTGTATAAAGTTGGCACAGAATTCCCCTATGGCAAGGAACTGGAGAGTGTCCATCTGAAATGATCATTCTGTCAACCTCCGTGTTTTTCACATGGGTTGGAGAAGTGGGTCAGCTATTGGCACTATGATTTCCCTGAGTTAGCCCACAACCCAGTGGAGCAGAGGTCCTTAGAAAAAGCTTACCTCAAAGCTCAATTATGCAGAAGAGGAAAGCACAGTTTTGGAAAAGATAATGAATATGTTTGAAACTCTTTCCATCATCCTTAGCTATTCGTCAACACCTGTCCTCCTGCGGGATGTGCTCAACAGAGCTCCCTGCTTGACAATCTGCTTTGGGTTGTACTTGCAGCCTTATTCACTTGCTTCCTTTCTTCTTGTCATCACTATAATATAGTTGCCCCCCAAAAAATTAACTGAATGTCTTGTATATTACTATTTTATTATTGTCAGTTCAGATTCGCTGTCATTAAATGACTCCAAAATCTCCAAAACAGGCTCATGGTACAGAGAAACATAGGGCCAGCTGCTTCAGGAAGTCACCTAAAGTTCTAATAGACCGCCTAATTGTATAGTATTAAAATAAATTAAACTTTCTTCTCTGTGTTCTCTGTTTCTGTTTAATGGCTATAATATTCTCTTTATGATATTCTAAAACTCAGTATCTTCTCTGTATTGTTCTCTGCTTTCCTGTTTTTCATCCTTCCATTATTATAAGTAGATATCTGCCCAGCCCTACTGACATTCAAAGGAACATCTTTCAATACAGTTCCCAAAATTTATTAAGATTTCTCAGTACCAGACACATTTCATAAAGTCAATTATATATATATATATATATATATATATATATATGTGTGTGTATATATATATATATATATATATATATATTTGCAACTTAAGGAATTCTTAGAGCCTTTAGTATCATGCGGTAGGTTGTAAGATAGAACATGTGGTGTCTGCCAAACCTATTAGCACAAAATAAGACAAGAAAAAGACATTTTTATGGACAGCAAAGGAAAAAATAAAACCTTTACTATCTGCAGATAAAACATTCTTCAAGGAAAATCCAAAAGTCTCATCAGGCAGTTAAGAGGCATGCCAAAGAAAGAAAAAGAAGCCAAATGTCAACAAATTGTGAAAAGGAATGATTTCACACAAATTCTATGAGTACAAATGAAGAAATCCAACCACACTAAATACTCCTTTAGATACATATGTGAAAGAGAACATTTTATATATCAATAGTGAGTAGTCATGAGAATGCATAAAAATATCATGTGTGTAATGGCAACCCAGATATTCAATAAAATAAGAGTATAATATATTTTAAATATTATGCAACACACAAGGATAAAATATATAAAATATAAACTATTTTAAATATGATGCAACAATATTTTAGAAAGCATAGGGTTCCTGCATCATGTGGAGATATTAATATTGCAGAATAGAAAATTGAGTTTTAGAAATTTATAGCAGGCTAACAACTTTTTGTAATTAAAAAAAAAAACAAAATAACATATGCCATGGAACATAGATGATAGATAGGGAGAAAATAGAGGGAGTTACAGGTATGCATAGTAAAACATCAGAAGAAAAAGCACATACTGAAGAGAGCACTTATGTGCAGGATGGGAAATAAGAATAGTGCAAGGAAGGCCAAACGAAGGATTATGATGAATCCAATTATGCTTACCTGAGTTTAAAATAAACAAACACAAAAACGGGAGTTGTAAATGAGATGGATGGGAGAATGAGGAAAGGCATTCTCAGGTGCCTGGCTTAAGTGACCAAGTGGACAATTGTCTCATTTAAATAATACATTGTTTCAATATGGCTACAAATATTGTAGTAGACAAGTTGGAAACTCAACATAGGATAAGAAGATAAAAACTGCCTAAGTCTTTACCCCATCCTGCCTACCCTCCACATGCCAACCATCCTCACGTTCATGTGACAACCCTGTACCTAAGCACTAGGTGATGAAGTGTGGGTGAAAAATGTTACCATTGCCTTTTTCCTTCTGTGGCCCCGAGATGTTGTGACTTTAAATAGAAGAAACCAAAGCAGTGTTATCCTTTTCAGGAACAAAGCCATTCACAAATTATGCCCTGTCTCCAGCTCCCCTGCCCAATACAGGAAGGGCCATTTCCATGCAATGTCTTCACAACGCTGCTGAAGTATGTAGAAATACTGAATGGACTGGGTCTGCTTCAGGTAGGTCAGAGGTACATTCTACAGTCTAGACATGTCTGGTGATGTGATGCTGTCACTCCGATTGTCTGGGAGGAAGATCAAAGGCACCCTGAGCTTCTTGTTCCAGGAGGCAGATGCACAAATAGAATGTTGGTGCTACAGCTGTTTATAGCAAGTAGTTACTAGCCAGGTTGTGCAAACAGAAATTAAGGAAACATACATGGATGAAGAAACCACTTTCCTCATGACTACAAAGATATTGGAGAAAATCTTGTAGGTTAAAGTTAATTATATTTCTTATAATAATATATGATTATTATATCATATATATTAATATATAGTATAATAATATATATTACATAAAATTATTACATTTCTACCCATTCCTCTTGTTTCAGATAGCCTGCAAGAAAGTGTCATTAGAGAAAAGTACGGAAAACAGGAAGAAAAGAAATGTGATGTATGTGTCTAGGGAAAATCTAAGAACAAGATTTCTGTTACCTAAAAGCTGATCAAACTTTTAATAGAGTTATTATACTGGTGATGAAATGACAATCCTGACAGAAAGATGCCGGTGATGGCCCAACACACAAAACAACTAAAGGGTCAAAGCTTGGACCAGCAGCAAGCTGACTACAAGGGCGTGGGAGGGGGAGGCTTGAGCATCCATGAGCACTTCAGCTGTGTCAATGGAATAGGAGACAAGGACCACACTAGAAGGCATTCTTCCCATAGAGCAGGAAAAAGCCTGAAGATTCTATTCGAGGAACTCCCTTCAGTGCCCAGGGTCTTTACATCCCTCCCCAAGACTGATGAATGTCATCTTTTTTAATAAGGAACATTTTTTTTTTTATTGTGGTCAGCCCATATCTATTCCATACTGAATGGGTCTAGAGGTATCCATGAGGGGTAATGTCACACTCCAGAGGAGTTCTGTCATTATCTGGAGTCACGGTTGTGGGGGTAGGGACTATGAATGTGCAAAGACCACATTTGTTGTTAAACTTCCTACAAGACCTGCCCCCACAACAAGCACTGTTAAAGCTCACTCTCCTCCTTGACCGGCATTCCTTAGGTTTAAGAGAGGCTTCCATGACTATGCTCCTCCAGTGGGAAATGGAGATGAGGTGTGCTGCTTGTCCTCTGGGGACTGTCAGAGGGTACATGTGTGTCAAGTACACAAAACTGAAATAATAAGGGATCCCCAAAGTGGACATTTCATCATCACCTATGGTAGGAAGTATGACCTTACAATGAACAATTATCTGTCACTATGCATCATCACTCAAGCATCTAAGAGTGGAGCTGACGCATGTTCTAGCAACCTAGTGTGTGGGTATTTACACAAGTATCTGAAACGACTGTATCAGCAAAGTTTGCATCCCTGTGTTCACTGCAGCACTATTCAAAATAGCCAAGTTATTTAAGCAATAGGTGAGCAGATGAAGGAGAGGTAGTATATGCATATATCATGGAATACTACTTAGACTTAAAAAAGAGAGAATTTCTTCAGTAAAAACAGCATGGATAAAACTGGCTAACATTACAATGGGTAAGATTAGCCAGACATAGAAAAATAAATATCATAACTTTTCATTTATATATGAAGTCTTAAAGAATCAAACTCATAGGGAAGATGGTAATTATACAAGCACATGGTAGGAAAAATGTTCAGAGTACAAAACCTCAGTCAGGAACAATAAGTTTTCTGTCAGTGTGTTTGTGTGTGTGTAAAACATAATGAAGATAGTTAATAATGGTATATTATTTATCCCAAAACTACTAAAAGAGTAAATTTCAAACTTATTGCCACAAAATATGATTTTTAAGATGAATGTGTTCACACTGTATTGATAAATTGAGTATCACATTGATTCCCCAAAATGTACGTGATTGAGAATTATCAAGTTATAGTAAGATTAAAAAGTAGCATTGATTCATTAAATAACATGAGAGTCTTAGGTAAAAAAGGCTGTCAGTCACATCTTCTCTACTGAGTATTGAGTGCATCCTTTTTGCACCTGTACATATGTGTGATGTGCCTGCATATGTGTGTGTGTTCATATATGTGTGGGTTAGGGCTAAGGTGAGACCATGTCAATGTGGAGGTCAGAAGTTGACCTTAAGTGTCTTCCTCAATCCATCTCCACCTTATTTTTTGAGATGTTGGTTCTCACTGAACCTGGATGTCACCCATGAAGTTACCCTGGCTATCTAGTAGTCTCCAGAGACAGGTGTACGCCTACATGCTCAGCTCTTATATGAGCTGGGGAACCAACTTCAAAGGTCCGTATTTTTGCACAAGTGCTTTACCCACTTACTAAACTCTTACAATGAGATAAGTTCCACACTCACTGCATTGTGTACACTATTTTTCAACCCCAACCCTACTGTGTGATATTTTTTTATTAACCATGTTTCATAAAGTAAGAAAATTGAGGCTCAAGAAAGGGAAATTATATCTCAAAGGCCACACAAACCCAGTGTAAATTGATGTTGTCAAGTTTTGGAGGTTTGAAAAATGTCCTCAGGCAGAGGTCACCATGCAGAAAACATTACACTATGGAGGGCACACACAAGCTGATAAGAATCCATCATCTGTGCCTGTAACCTATTAATATATATCAATGTGCTCTAACACTCAGTGGCATACCTTTTCTTTGTGTTTGATAGAGAAACTTAAGGGAAGGCATTCAAGGCAGATGGACTCTTTAAACCTGAACTATATGTAGTCATGGGTAGGTGGGGCCAGAGCACCCACCTCAAAGTCTATGTATAACCTTGATGTATTTTGGTTAGTTCTCTTCCTACTCTCTCTTCTCATCTCTCCTCCCCTCACCTCCCCACCTCTCCTCTTCTCTTTCTTACTCTATGTATGTCTCTCTCTCCTTCTCCCTCCCTCACTTCCTTGGCACTAGCCCACGGTTCTCTCAGTACAAGAGATTCAGAGAATGGGCAAAATTTATATGAGTTTGCTTCCTTCCTCACAGGAATGTGAAGCCACCATGACAATGAAGGGCTCTGCTCAACACGGGCACACCAGCCCAAAGTGAAAAAGAACACACTTGGGACACAACAGACAACCTGCCTCATGGCCTGGCAGTCCCTGAAGTCAATTCAGCAGTATGGATGGGAAATCAGAGCAGCACAGGAAGATCCTCAATCAGAAAATAACAAATCCTTTCTAACTGGTGGTGCCAAGACAATGCTCAAGTAAACAGACACCATGGAAAGAAATAAGAGGGATTGTTTACGTGGCAGTAATGGCTGTGTGAATTAAACCAGAATCAAGAGTCACTTGAGTGAAACCAAACAAACAAACAAAAAGTAAATAAAGTTGCATGGTTATGCAGTTCACATCCTTAGGCATAACTGCCTGATATTAACTATCATAAGAAACTATACAAGACCCTCAGTCTTGAAGGAAGGTCATGACAACCTCATTCAAAAAGTACATCAGCAAGGATATCAACCTAGCAGCTGTTCATTCAGTCCCAGACCAGGCCTCACCCTTTTTATTAACTCTGACACCAAGGATTCTTGTGTCAAAATGCCTGATGTAATCTTATCATTCTGGCCTTTGGAAACTTCTCCTTGCCTCAACTATCATGAATATGTTCACAGTTTACTGGTAGCTGAATTCCCCTTTTGGTGCTCTACTATTCTAAAATATCTGTATCATTTTGGGGACATTTTCTATGCTTATAATTTAGATGAAAAGCTATACTTCAGAAACTGTATTTGAGGAAGTAGTTTCAATTCACAGACTATAGTCTCCCCTCGGTATCAGCCAGAAGACTGGTTCTGAGATCAACCCACAAACTGCAAAGCCTTGTTGATATGAGGAACCACAAAGTTCTGCTTGATTTGACCATATCCTAAATCGGCCTGGAATCTCCCCTCCCTGATGATGTGATCCCAGAGGACAAAATGCCAATGGGGCAAAAGGATTAAAGGCTAAAAGTTGTAAAAAAGTTAACTACAGGAGGCCAAACTTCTCACCCCCCCCAGCAACCAAAGAATCCCAGAAAACCTAACAGAAAGAAGTCCTTGAAGATAAGACAAAGAGGATAATTTTTACTAGGGGAGAATGCTCCTCTGAGAAACAGACAGGGCAAAAACAGATGCAAAGATAATGGATGAACATGACTTAAAAGTTTCTTATACTTTGAAGAAGTTATCTAGCTATTTTGACTCACATGGAATTTACAGCTAACTGCACTATTTCACCTCTCTAAGTCCTGCCTAATTGCCCTCCTGTTTGATAAATTGCTTATTGGAAGTGCTCTGAGGTTTTGGA
The DNA here is from genome assembly GCA_004024765.1 of Zapus hudsonius. Lineage (NCBI taxonomy): Eukaryota > Metazoa > Chordata > Mammalia > Rodentia > Dipodidae > Zapus > Zapus hudsonius. The sequence goes on along the minus strand of PVHP010002802.1, from coordinate 62,315 downwards.
GATTAATAACCCCACTTTTTCCTTTGTTGGCTGCTAGTTTCCCAAGCCCTGTATTTTGGGTGAGACAACCGCTGGCCAGCTCCTGTGTGCACAAATACAGCTTGCTTCAATTTGGCCTAAATTTGAGTCTGTGGTGTTTTCTTTGTGTTCATGGGTTCAACAGATGCTTCAGTGTCTTTCTTACATATAATGGAATAGCATCTATATATAATCTAGATACACTCTCCCAGATATAATATATCTAGATTACTTAGGATATTTAATTCAATATAACTAATATGTACATGCTCTATCTAGATGCATCTTTAAGTATTATGAGCCACAATAAAATGTATATGTGAATGCAGGATCTGAGGACATGGAGAACCTACTGTATTTATATCAACACTCACATGCCAGATCCTATATTGGAGGCTGGGGATACAAGCCCTCAAAGACATAGTTCCCAATTTCTAGAAGCTCAAACTCCAAAGGCAGATTTTTTTTTTAAATAAAAATGGTTTTCTTTCATTAAGTTTTAGTTAGCACATAAAAAGTGTTTCATTATGACATATAATATATATCATTATCCTTTGCTCATACACCTCCACACATATTATCTCCCCAACTTCCATCCCCCCTAATCTTCTTGCTGGTCCCAAAAGTGAGATATAATACTTTAATCAATACTCTTTACTGATATATAGTGAAGGTTCACATTGTAGAAATGGGAAGAGCAGAAAAGAATCAGGAAAAAGAAATGTTCAGCCTCAACAACAGAAAAACTATGTTGAAAGATTCTCTTGAGAAGCCTTTGCCCATTCATGTGCAAGTGCTTTGTCCTGAGTTATTCTCATTCTGTCTCCTTAAATGCTTATGATTAAGTATATTCTAAAACCTTTTCTTAAGAAATTCCAACTTTGTTTCATAAAAAAAATCATATATTAGATGAGCTTGATTGTTTCCCACTGAATTAGGGGCATATATGAAATTTAAATTTCACCTTAATTAAAAATAAACAAATATTTCTATAATTGCAAATTATTCATGACATTCATTTTATCATGCATTCTTTTCAATTCTTAGAAGTGAGAACAGCTCTGGCTTTATATTCTTCTCAGTATTATACCCGAGGAAGCCACAGCCAAGCTACCAAATTACCATGCAGCTCACCTTCATATCTATGTAAGAAATTTCTAAGTTAACACATTTGATTCAAGCCTCCTGAGTTGATGACTGAACATATATAAAGATAGTTCCCCATTCAGTTAGGATATTTCTTCATACAGTAAAGTCAATTGGAGACTTTTTTTTTTAGAAAATCCTATTGCCTAGCATCCTACAAACTAATCAAATACAAAAATCTTGAGAATAAGCATATTTATAAATTTCTCTGTGAGACAATAATATTCAAACAAGGTAGGGAAGAGTTGAGACTAAGAAAGAACTGCATTGTTGAATTTATGTGTACAAAGACACTAATTACACAGTGTTTTCCAAACCGGAACAACTTTGATTAAGACATCATCAGGAAACTAGGTATTATAGATGGTCAGTTTAAACACCCAGGTGTGTTCCTTGTATGGTTCATGCACACTGTGTCATGTTTTTATGTTGATAAAAAAATTTCAGAATAAGTAACTATATATCTCAATCACAATTTTGTTGCATTCTTGATTCTGTAAAGTTTTCATTCTATATTTAAGCACAGCAAGACAGCAAGGAGTTTTGAAATCTTGGAATAATGGGAAGAAGAATGTAAGGCTGTTTCATGTCTCCTCTGGATTTCTTGAAATATTGCCATTATTGAAAAAAGAAAGCGAAAACAAAAACACCAGAGATAATAAAAATGCCCCCATTATAAAGGAATTTATCACATCAAAATTAATGATTTTCAGTCAGTAACAATGCCATTTTTTGGTTGTCAAGTTGTCTCAATTTCAATTTAACTGAGCCACTCTATCATCTGATCAGAGTAGCAGACAGAGATGAATTAAGGCGATTCGGAGGCTGTGTCTACTATGTGCTCTGGGTAAGAATTGATCCTTGGGAATGTGTGTGTGTTTGCATTTCTTTCTCTATCTTCCCCTTTCTCTTTTGAATTATCTATTCTAATTGCAACAATGCAAGCATGATCCAACTTATCTTATTCAAGTGCTAGGGTGTTCATTTTCCTTGGTCATAACTATTACAAGGAGGAGAAATGTTCCCAAAGAAGGAGAGAAGGGTGTCTGGGAAAGGATCAAAAAATAAACTATGTAAAAAACTATCTAAGCAAACCCAATAAAAAATGATGGAGTGGTTGTCAAAGATGTTTGCAAGGTTGGCTTTGTCTTTTGTCTTTGTTCCACAATGTTGTGTGTTTATTTTGTTGTATCTGATTTTAAATAAATGTTTAGCTCTGCTGTGTGGAGAGAGAGAGGGGTGAATTCATTCAAGGGAACTGTATTGGGATCATTTCTTCAGCCCTCTCATGGACTCCTCCACTGTTTTAGAAGCATTTCAGCAAATCTCTGTTTAATTCTTTATGGTATTAGAAAGACTTAGGGTCAGTGTGCAAAGAAAAAGGAACAAAAGAAAAGAAAGGCAGCTCTCTATTGTCCTTTTTGTAAGGTGAGCAAAACAAAGGTGACAAGACTCTCGGGAAGCTCAACTTGGCATTCATGGAGACATTAATTCACCAAACATTTCCTAGAAATACAGGTACCCTCCTAGGCCAGAAGGACGTAAAGATGAAGAAGACATGGTCTCTGTAATCAAAAGTCATTATATTACTGCTTAATAAGTCTGACAGCAGACTCTCTGAGAGGTCAAAGTCTAACTAACTGCTCTCCTCTCTGCACTGTGTAGGTCTGTGTCCAGGAATGCTTTCAATACCTTTGAGCAAAACTAACCCATTATTCGTCTCCACAGCAAGAAACTGAGAAGAATCTAGTTTCCTCTGTCATTTAATAAATTCTGGAGTCCTGATGTGGTTCACATAACACTTGAGAACCTCTTGGTTCACTATGAATAAACACTGAAAAGAAGTCCCATTGTACTCTGTCTGGCTGCCATTAGATCATATCAAAGACATGTCTTATAAACAAGCATTCACTTCACAGTTCTGGAGGTAGCGAAGTCTAAGACCAAGTTTTATTCCTAATATATTTACAATGGGGTTTCGGTTTCATCATACAAATTCTATGAGATATAATAATCCAATTACAGCAAATTGTATTTTTCCTATATGTTCTATTCAAGTAACTTTTATTTGTTTTTAAGTTAGCAAATAAAGAAATTAGCTTTATTATTGCACTTTCATATACATATGTAATTTGATATTATTTTTATTCTCTACTGACCCTTTCCAAGAACATGAAAGAGGGCCTATACATAACCACAGAAAAATATCAAATCACTTAGTTGTCTTCCAAGCGTTCTTATAGCTCACCCTGCCTTTGGCCTTCACATATCTATTTATTTCTTTTTTTACATTCCCTCTTTCCTGCCTTCATCTCATCTTTTCTTCTGTTCATCATTAATGTGGTTTTCTTTCCCATTATTCAACATGATTTGATTTTCTTTGGCTTCTTGCTGGGCAGCTTTTATTTCTCTTTGCCTCTCTATTATTATCTGTCTCACTCTATCTAATCTAGTTTCAGGAAAATTCTGGGAACTGAAAGACCAAGGAGGGACAAACTGAGGATGCTTTTGAATTCTGAACACTTCTCTGAAAACTTCTCAGAATTTGTTTTTTGGAGAATCTAAATTAGAATTACTTGGATCATTTAGGTTGAAATGACTTCTCAGCTGTGTTGATTCAGTGTCTGGGGAAGAAGCTCAGCAATGTATATTTTAATTGACACCATAGATATTTTTAAAAGATTTGAGAATCTTTATATAAATACAAAATAATGGAGAAAATTCATAACTGGAGTTTCTAGGCAAGGTTGGCTTTGCAGAGAAGTCTTCAACAGTGAGTAAGATTTTTGCAAGTGGGAAGCAAATTGTATAAAGTCCTGTGGGGAACATGGGGAGATGGAATATAGAGGCCAGTGATGTAGGCATCAGCCTATGTAAATGATCTAGCACTGAGAGGGGATGGCATGTCCCTGCTGAAAGGCAGAGGCAGTAACTGGAAGCCCGAGTCTTGTCACTATAGAAAGCTTCAGGGCTTTCAGACATGGAATATGCTTATGACAAGTTGTTCTGCTTGCAGGGCTTTGTTGACTGCTTGCTCTCCATATTTGCTCCGAGCATTTAATACATATGCAATGAATGACTAAATGCTAGTTTAATAATAAATTTTAATACTGTCGTTTATCCAGAGCTCGACTAGGCTGACAGTAACATGCCTTCCTCAAGTGAAGATCACTTAGGCCAGTGATTTCTTCTTATTGGAAAGAGCTCCAATAATGAAGTATTTATAATATTTTAGGAATATATTGCCTTCTGAAAGTCACATTCAAGTCACAATGAAGCATTTCCAAAGATGACCTTTGGGTTGGGGAGTTGTCTGTGGGCAAAGCCCTTATTGTTAAAGCTCAATTACCCAACTTCAAACCTCAGACACCATGAAAAAAGCTGGAAGTCATGGCCAGCTTCTAGAATCCCAGCCTGCTAATGGCAGAATGGTTAAGTAGACACAGGAAAATTTACGAGAAGTTTTTGGTGAGCACAACAAAATTAAGCCAGATCAAGTCTCCAATGAAACCACAGAGGAGATAACAGCAATTGAATCCCAGAAGGAAACCACAATAAGTTAATTAAACTCAATGAGATCCTGAATGGCTGAACTGGAAGCAAACCTTAAAAACAAAACAAAAACAATCACATAAATAAAATTGAGTGGGATTATCTTTAACAGCACATTACTTTCATCATTAGGCTTAACCTAGCCAGGCGTGGTGGCGCACGCCTTTAATCCCAGCACTTGGGAGGCAGAGTTAGGAGGATTGCCATTAGTTCAAGGACACCCTGAGACTACATAGCGAATTCCAGGTCAGCCTGGACTTGAGTGAGACCCTACCTCAAAAAAAAAATTCCTTAATAGGCTTAACCTACTTGAAGTAAACCAGAGAGACCTCAGCAGAGAGGAAAATGAACTGAAGATGAATCAGAAAATAAAGAATCTCAATAACCAGTTGTTTAAATGAAATGATTAAATGCAAGAATTAATTCCAAAACGTATCAATAAAATTAAACTAAGACCTGAAATTATAACTCAACAAAGAGATAGATATAATACAGAAAAAAGCAACAGAAAATAAAATTCAAATAGAGCTTGTAATAAGCCTCTCTAGAAATCTTCATTACCAGAGTAGATTATGTGGAGGATGGAACCTCACATCTGGAATACAAGATGGAAAAAAAATGTTTGAGAGTCCAAAAACTCTAAGTTCAAAAAATCATGTGAAGAGAATACGAGGGAATTTTGAGATAATGTAAAACAACAAAACATCTGGATTATGGGCATACCAGAATGGAAAAGAAAGCTTGGATCCAGGTGAAACCACAGAGCAATTGGCAAGATGAGCAAGAGTGATACATCCATAGCAAGTGTACCATCCTGCACCAGAGTGATGGAGACAGACACTGAGGATCCTCAAAGTATACCAAAGCAGAAACCCACAAGCTGCGAAGAGCTCAATACTATAGTAGAGTTCAAACACACCCATCATGGCTCAGGAATTTTATGGAAGATAGGGTGGAAAGACTGCAAGAGCCAAAGTGGAAGGGAATATCCAGAGGCATCCTTCCCTACCACTACCACACTGACTGACTGCTGCCCTCACAATTTATAACTCACAAGCCCATGGTGAATACCAGCAATCCCACTGAGGAGGGCCCTCAGTGGAATGGGGGCAGGGAGGAGGGAAATGTTGGAACCAACACATGATTTGTACATACAAAGTTTCTACTTAATAAAAAATAAATAAAAGAAATAAAAAGTAGGAATTAATCTACTAAAGGAAACCAAAATCATAACTTTTTTTCACCAAATAGAAACACATAAGGAAACATAATTCATAATGTTCAGGTGCAATCAATAAGTAGAACCAACAAGAGACACAGGCATATTTTCCAAAAGTATTGAAAATGCATTGTGTGAGTCCTGTTAATGCACAAGTTCGGCATCAATAGTAAGAATACATATGGCTTTCCTTGACTTTGGGAATTTTTTCTTAACAACTTTAAGTCACAATTTCAACATAAATAAAGGTAAAAGAACCTTGAGGGAAAAACCTTATCTTCTATATTTTTAATATTCCTTCAATATTAATTCAATGGCATTTACTAAATATTTATCAAGGTTCCCAGTCTAGATGCTGAACAGGAAGAGAATAAAGAAAAGGCCTTGAATGTGAGGGAAAAATGGTTGTCACCCACTGATTGCCAGGACTGATTAAGCATATCTGGCTAGCCAGACAGGTGTCCTTTCCCTCCTCACCACTCTGTGAAGCTGCATGTTTGTTTGAAGAGGAGGACTATTCTTCGGTCAAGGGTATAGAACCTCAAACAACCACTCGAAAAAGGTCTCTGTTCTAGAAAAATTCATAGATAGGTGTATGCAATCAATACACTCAGGGTGGTTAATCCTCAATATCAACCTGAACTGGTTAGAATCACCTAGGAAACATAGCTCTGGGCAGGTCTTAGAGGGCAACACAAAGAGCTTAACTGATGACGAAAGCCTCCCCCCAAATATGGGGGTACCACCCCAAGGGCTGGAGGCTGAGAAGGAAGGAGAGCTCCTGCTGAGCACCAGCATGCTTCGCTCTAGGCAAATATGAGGCTCTCTATCTACAATGCTGCCATCCCTTTCTCTCCGTGATATGAGCCAAAATACGGCTTTTCCCTAAGCTGTTTTCTGCCAGGAATTGTTCACAGAAACAAGAAAACTAACAACAATCCTTGATTGATGGACCAGCCATGCACTGTATTTATAAAATATTTAAAAGTCTAGATTCTGACTAGATTGTAATACTATCTGACTTATATTGCCTCGGAGAGTTTCTGCTTCCCTTTGTCCTTCAGTTGCATTGACCATTGATGGATGATCATACAATAAATGATAGATTATTATCAAAAGGTATCTGGCACATAGTACACAATATATGTCAGCATTTATGTTATTTACAAACTACTTAACTGTTTCAAAGACAAAGCATTCTTGATTCTAAACCTCTTAAAAAGGTATACAAAATGACTGGCCGATGGAAGATACTCAGTTTCTTAGTGAATGGATGAAAAGAAGGAAGGAAGAGAGAAAGGGAGGAAGGGAGAGAGAGAGGAAGGAAGTGTTAACCTGAAATCCACAAATAAAGCAGTCTATGGTCCCTCCTCTACATACAGTGACCATTTCTAATATACATACAATGCAATGGTGAAAATTTCACCAAGACCTTTATATGTTTATATAACCTTATCTTCAAACAGTTTAGCACAACTAGTGTCAACACAGGCCTAGACTCCTATGACTTGCAAAAAATTATTGAAATTCAAACCCAGAGAAATTGCTGAGCTGAGACGTACTTGTAATTAATGGAGATATTGAGTGAAACTGTTCCCTCCATGTTTACTTTTGAAGCCTTTGTTTTTGTCTAACCTTCTTTCCCACTTCCAAATATCAGCTGAAACCAGATTCCCTCACACAATCCACTTGGCTATGCAACCGTTCATGTTCCTCTAAATGGCAGTGTGTGCCATTATAAATTCTTACCAAAGACTCGAAAAAATAATCTGTCTTTCCTGGTATTTCTTCTACCTCCCTGGACTGTCAGCTGCAATGTTAAGGTTGAATGGTCCCACTGAAAGGACTTAGGCTTCTGAGTCAGAACACATTAGAACTTTTAGGAAAAACAATTCACATTTTTGCCATTTAGGATCTTTCCCATAACGTCGACATAAAAGTGCCTGAAACTAGTTTTCTGATCTGAACACTGTAATGAAACTGGATTTGTTTCTAGGAACGATCACCTACATAGCTTTTTTTTTTTTTATTGCCACTAGGACATCTCAAAACACTATAATTGTGTCGTGACACTAGTTTGGTGATTGATTTTTTCATCATTTTAAAGACAGTAATACTTGAGAGTATTAAATCCTACTTATTTTTTGTGACCTCAGTTCTTGAGACAGTACATAGCATACGTTAAGTGTTTAATACACATTTACTATATGGTACAACCCTGTCATTGCCCAATCTCTAGCTCCCACACCTAAGAGTTGGTCATCTAGAATAGCCTGTAGCACCATGCCTCACAAACAGAGGAAGGATTTATCTGCCTCAGAAGGTTGGCCTTTTGTGCACAGTGTTCTCTTCACCTCGAAACCCTCCAACCTTTAATATTAATTCAAGCTCCACTCTGCCTTGGACAGCCTCTCCATCCTCAATTTCCAAAATGTTTGCAGTGATGCCAATCATGAATCCTTGTGTCATGCCCTGTGTTATTTAATGTGTGTGGATTATGGGGCACATCGTGGCATCATCTCTGCCTCTCCCTCTTCCTCTCAACTCCTTCTTCCTGTTTCACTTGCACTTCCTATGATTCCTGGTACTATTCACTGAAAAAGCAGCTCAAATAATTTTTTAAATACTCCTTGTTCACATACCATAAACCAGTGTCTTCCAGCAATTGAAGATGGTACCTTGTGTCAAGTTGAAATTCCAAGAATAAGGATGTCTACTCTATTTAACCATGCCATGAAGCCCATTAGATTTCATTTGTTTTCAAAATTTAAAAAAAAATTAAAAACTGATTTAAAAATCTTAACTTGAAGTTCAATTCTAAGTTAAAACTAAGACCAGTTCTTTGTAACATATGCTTTCCTTCCTCTTTCTCTCATGCAGTGTCCCGTTGCTACCCTACTTCTTAAACTACAGGTATTTTTATATTTTTTTAACTTCAATTTAGGAGAATTCTGTTTAGAATTAGTTTGAAAGGCATAAAGTCACACTGCTATAATTTTCAAAAGAGAAGAAAACTGATTGACAGATTCCTTGCTGCTTCTCCAGTCTTCCTAATCTTCCAATTCACTTATGTAATCATCACATTTTTTTCCTTCCTCTCCTTCTACCTTCCTCACCTATCCCTCTAAAACTTGAGAACCATAGTTCTTACCTTCCTTGGAGCCAACCTAACCGCAGTGAGAGATTTTTGACCTATGGAGGTTCAAAAAGAAAGAAAAGAAGAGAGAAAACTCTGGAAGTGGGAGGAACTGAAGGTAGAAAGGAAGGTAGAAAGAGAAAAAATAAATAAAAGAAAGAAAACAATGTTAAACTGACTGCAGTATGTGCACATAGATTTCTTTCTGAAGATTCTTTTAGATCTGTACCTGATATGAAAATCACTACATGTCAGAAACTACAGTAAGCCTGCTATGTATGAAACCCCCAAGCCACAGGCTGTAAAAATAGCAGACGTCTTCCAGTAATATGCCTGTCTGGATCACAGAGGGAACCGCATGAAGTACCCCTGAGTGGAAGTAAAAGATACACTCACCATCACTTTACTATTTTCAAATAAAGTAGAAGACAACTCTTGCAGCATTTATGTATGAGCTCATAAATGCAGGTGCAAGTCCAGATGAGAATAAACAGAGCAAGGGCAGAAGGTCACTGCTTGCTGCCACTAAAATTGTTATCATAGAAATACCTGGTTTGACTTGCACACCTCTCCTCTTCCAACAACAAAAGGCATCACACATTGATGTTTCTCATTTTCATTTCACCTCATAATCACCCAAAAATCCCAGATTGCCAGGAAAAAAATGTCCCAAGTGTAACACATTAATTTAAATGTGAATGTCATCTCAGGAGTGAACAGGACGGCAATTGAATGCCTATGATGAAAAACTGAGTGGAAGGAAAAAATAAGTCAAAAGAAAGAGGAGAGAGATGAAGGAAGAGAGTAGAAAGGAAGGAATCCATACTGTTTCAGAGATAAATTAACAAATCGGAGCCCAGAGAAGGTGCATTAATTAAGAAGACAGGATTTGTGTATAAAGGGAAAAAAGGGAAAAGTCAGAGAAAAGGATGAGAAAGAAAATACAGAATATGGGCAGTCAGTTAAATCAGAACCAATTTAGAAGAGCAGCTGTCTTATGAATCTAGTAGCCCCACCATAAGAATAATACTAATAATTAATCAGATATCTTCCACCCTTAATTTACTATTGTGCTCTTGACATTGCTTTAGAAATGGTACATCCAAAATGTTTCTGTGCTTAGGGCCTATTGCAAACCCATGTTCACAAAACTGTAGTTAGAAAAAGACAGGAGATATGCACCTCTCTCTGGTAAGGAAGTCTTAGTTTTGGTTCTTGGTCTAAGGTTCAGCTTTGCTTTTCAAAGTGACTAAATAATAAAAGATTGGAAGGTTAAAATTGTCCTGAGAAAGAGCCTCAGATACCTCATCTTCTAAACTGTCATCAGGAGGGCTTACTTCTTCAGGGAAGGAAGAATGCTTAGATGAAAATAAGCATTTCATAGTTGTCCACCTATGGATTAGGCTTGCTGTGTGACACTGCCTGTCTCCGATGGTTTTAATACATGCTCTGTGGTTAAAGAAGAAAACTCCATTAAATTATTTTAATTTACCTTATTTAAACCTACTAGGTAACCAAGCATGACCTTGAACTCCGGATCCTATTGCCTTCACCTCCTTTTGCTGGAGTTACAGGCATATGCCACCATCCCACTTTATGCAGTTCTAGGGATTAAACCCAGGGCTTTGTGCATGCTAGGCAAACACTCTATGAACTGAGCTACATGCTCAACAGTCACACACTTATTTTAAGACAAGTACTCCTGACGCTTCCATATCACACCCTGATAGTAAAGATTCATAGGTGCTAGACCACAAAAACATTCATTAAACAAAATGACTGACTGAGCCAGAAATGAGTAGGAGGAAGAAACCAAAAGGAAAAAGAAGACAAAGAAACAGGAGGAAGAGGAAAAGTGACAGCACCACCAACAAAGAATATAGGATTGGAAAATGAGGGGAATCTTTAGGGGTTAAGAGAAAATCAAATAGAAATTCACTTAAAGAGTCTTTGTAGACTCAAATCCTGTGTGAATTCAAAGGTGTGTGTGTGTCTGTCTGTCTGTCTGTCTGTCTGTCTGTGTGTCTGTGTGTCTGTGTGTGTTCATTTGAATATAAAATGGCTCTCATAGAGCCATCTGTTAGGATATGTAATCCCCAGCTGATGGTGCCATTTGTGAACATTGTGGTTCCTTTAAGAGGTGAAGCCTTGCTGGAGGTCATGCCACTAAAGATGGGCTTTGAGGTGTCAAGCCGCTCCTTCTCTCTCCTTCCTCCTGCCTGACATGTTGATAGAACACTGGTTCTTGCTCCCCTCCCATCATGCTTTTCCTGCCACAATGGACTGACTATAAGTTGAAAACTTAACTCAAAAACACACACTCTCTTTTCTTAAACTGTTTCTGGTTAGGTATTTTATCCCAGCAATGGGAAAGAGCCTGCTGCAGAGTGCAGCTTGAAAAACTGCACAGGGCCTATGCTTAGAAGACGAGATGCTTGCTTCAGTGTTTCATGCTCTCTTCTTGGAACTGTTGATTCCTTCAGAAAGGCTCTCAAAAATGATGCACAAACGATGCAAGCTTCATAATTAAATATCTTGTTAGTTCCCATACTCTTGCTGAATGGGTAAATTTACTTTAACAGCAGTTAAGTTAGTATCCTTATGTGAGAAGTATCAATAGTGATAAAAGGTAAACTCTCCAGATGGTCCAGAAGGTTCCTTGACACAAGACATGCAGAGGACATACCTTTGTACCTGAAAAACAGACACAACAAAGTTAGTTTTGTTGTTATTATTAGTACACATGTTGGATGTTAGGAACAAGGGAATGTCACCAACCACCTCCCCAAGGAGAGGTGGTCAAGGAGACAGAGCATCTATTTTGACAACTACCTCATTCCCAGGTCAAGGAACCATGTCACCAGTACATACACATGGTATCAGTGATAAGCCAACCTCTCTGCTCTAGGGACTCCTCCCTCAAGTCCTCTGAGCTCCACGTCTATGAAATGTGTGCTGGGGCTTCCTTATAGCACTGGCATCCACAATCTGAGCCAAGTGATTTCCCAAGCATCGTGCTACTCTGATGCTTTAAACTTTAGAGAATTTAAATAGAGGTTGATGAGGGATGGGGAGATGGCTCAGCAGTTAAAGGTTAATGCCTGACTGTCTGGGTTCAAACATGTAAAGCCAGATGCAAAAGTGACCCATTCATCTGGAGTTTATTGGCAGTGGCAAGAGGCTCTTGTGTACCTTTGGGAAAGTTATAGAGCCTTTTGGGGATGGATTCCTGCTGGAGGAAGTATGACGCTTGGGACAGACCTTGAAGTGCATTAGTCCAGCTTTCTGGATGTTCAGAGGACCTCAATGGAACTACTTCTTCCTACTGACATGGAAGTGTGATTCGGGTCCTTCTCAGGCCTTCCGGGCTTTCTCCAACATGGTGAAATTTCCCCGTGAGATTATAAGTCAAAATAAACCCTTTCCTTCCATATTATGCTTTCGATCAGATGTTTTGTCGCTGCAAAGAGAACTTAACTGCTACACAAGCATAGCATCATGAGCAATCCAAAGATAAGCTGGTTTGCTCCTCAGCGTCCACATCTAAAGCTGGGCATGACCATGCATATTTGTAACCCCAGCCCTGGGATGGGGGGACAGGAGAATTACTGGGTCTTGCAGCTCAGCCAGCCTGACTGGAGAAACAACAGCAGCTCCAGGTTCAGTGAATGACATTGCCTGTAGGAAACAATGCAGAACTACACAGGAGGATACCTGACATTGTCCCCTGACCTGGACAGAATGTGCCCAGAGCACAGCTGAATGTACTTGTACATACACTACACACATGCAGGACACGTACACACAAAGAGACGTGAATTTTAAAAAAATAGCAAATAAACAAACTGTCATGGTTTGATCCAGGCATTCCCCCACAAACAAATGAATGTATTCTGGGTAATTGATCCTCAGCTGATGGCAGTTTGGGTTTTACAATCTCGATGGAGCTGTGTTGTTGGGGGTGGGCTTTGGGGGGGTTATAAGCCAGCCTCCCCTTGCCAGTATTTGGCACACCTTCCTGCTGCTGTTTCCAGTGCTGTATCGGAGGTGATGTCCACCCCTCTGCTCATGCCATCGTTTTCCCTGCCAGGATGGAGTCTCCCCTCAACTCCATAAGCCAAATAAACCCATTCCTCTACAAGCCACTTTTGTTTGGGTTCTTTCTGCACAGCAACTAGAAAGCTGACTGCAACACAAACATAACAAGTGCATGTCTAACCTGAGCTCAGAACATGCCACACTTTGTCTTGGGGTTGGGGTGAAAAGTGTTAATTTTTAAAGCATATTTTTCATTCATTTTCACTGGGAGACTGACTTGCTCTGGTCTCTGAAAATGCACTCCAGATACCTTTGTTGTATGTGACTCTGATTTTAATGTGTTTGTTAGTGTGTTTCTATGAAGGTGCACATGAATCTGAGGACCAGAGGATACCCTTGGGTGTTATCCTCAGGAACAGTCTTCCTTATTTGATGCAGTGTCTCTCCTTGGCCTGAAGCTCAACACTTAAGCTAGACTGGCACTACAACCCTAGTGCTAGGATTATAGGTGCACACCATCACATCTGTCATTTTTCCATGTATCTTGGGAATCATATTCAAGCCCGCAAACTTGAAAGGCAAGCATTTCATTGACTGAAGAATCTCAAAGCCTGCGGCATGTCTTTCTTTTCACCTGCTATTCACTCATCCTGAGAGTTCAAGTCAGCAAAGGGGCGATCCTGGGGCTCAAGTCTTTGATTCCTTTCCCAAGACCCCACAGCCACACACTTCTTCTTCCCCATGTGGGCTGCTTCTCTGTGGGAGGTTATTTGGCTGCAAGGGGCCTTGAGAATTCAGTATCATCTTTAAGACACTTGGCGAATAATAAGAAAATTTAACTGCTTGATTTGAGAAAAGATTGGCCCAGCAGGCAATAAGAAAGAATGGTGGGAATATTGAAAAGAGACTGAGAGTAAGTTGCAGGAAAAGTACAAGAAGCAAAGATAAAATGGTAAAGGATATTATTATTTCAGTTCTGCCCTGTCTTTATATGACAACTCCTGGCAAAGAATACTAATGGAAGATAGTGAAAATATCTGAACAATTTGAAACATTCTATTTTTCTTTCTGGAATGGTTGAAAAAGGAAAATTACTTTTGATTACATAGCTGTGTCAGAATCTACTTTCTTATTTGAGGATTGATACTTATACCACATTCAAAGTCTAGTGACAGAAAGAACAAGCACAAAAAATAAAGATGTTCAGAAATAATTTCATAAACAGAGCTTGTTAGACCTAGAAAACACAAAGACACCTGGGCAATGAGGCCAGGTAGCAATGAGAAAAAAAAAACACAATATGTCACAGATAGAAGTAAATCTGAAGACTGTCCTATGAGGGAATCAACCCTTTCCTGCCCATATGACCCATCATGTCTTTTTGCTTTGAAATAATTTATATATAAATGTGATTTCTTTATCCCATAAAGTCATGTGGTAAGCGGTCTTAAAGTATTTAAGACCCATCTTATTAAATGCTAAAGGATAAAAAAACATGGAATATGGTTTTCAAACTATTGTGATTTTAGTGTCCTAACAGTGGAGATTATAAGTGTGCCTCATCGGTGAACATATACCTCAGGGCCTGTGGTAGAACACTATCTTTCAGGCATGAGACAGCCCACTACCGTCTTGAAATCAGAACAGCTCTGATTATGGCACTCAGGATACCTTCCCAGGTTTGAGCCTATAAATATTCCCTCAGAGAAGGGCAGTCATCAGACCCTTACCTGTGATGGTTGTTACTTGTTCCTTCCTGCCCAAACCTTCAAATAGTTCTGACAAGCTGTGCATGGTCTGGGAATATGCTGCAGCATATAGGAGATGGGGTGTTAACTGGAGGAGGAAACCCAAGCCACATAGTGTTCAAGAGGTTGTCATCCTTGCTGAGATGGAAGTCTTCAGTGAGGCAGTTGTTTAGGGTCCGCCCACAGCCTACAAGAAAGAACTCACCCAATAATCTCACCAGCTCACCAAGATGTACTTGGATGAATCTCTCCATTGGCTGATTATTGGAGTCCTGTGTAGAGCAAGCATTTTACAATGAAAATTTAGACAAGACCTCATCACATTAAACATAGCCAGATTCCTGTAAAAATTCCACTTCCTTTTCACTGCCAGATATACAGAAGTAGTCTAGACTTGGGCCCACAGTCAATTGTGATAGAGAGGAAAAAGAGGCCCATTGAATGGACAAATATGGATGTCTCTGTCTTTTGTGCTTCTGATGTTTCTGCAGAATTCTTTTTACTGCCTTGCTTAATCAGAGACAATAGTCTCTGTAGAACACACATCAATAAGAGCAAAGGAGGCACTTTTTGATACTGCAATTTCATTCAAAAAGTTCTCAGGTTTTACTTCTGGGACCATCATCATTGGTTTGTGAGCATTTCAGAACCAAGACCGTTTTGATATTTGAATACCTGACATGTATTCTGTACTTAAAAGGACATTCATATTTACTTGCAGTTGGAATAATCAAGTTAAAACTGGGTCTGGAGAGATGGCTTAGGAGCAGTTAAAGGAACTTGCATCTAAAACCTGATAACCTGAGTTTGATTCTCCAGTACCCATGTAAAACCAGATAAACAAAGTAACACATTGTCTAGAGTTTGGTTGCAGTGGCCAGAGGCCCTGCTGTGCGCTCTCTCTCTCTCTCTCTCTCTCTCTCTCTCTCTCTCTCTCTCTCTCTCTCTTTCTCTCAAAAATTAAAAAATATATTTTTAATGTTCTGCCAGTGTATTGTGGTGCATGCCTTTAATCTCAGCACCTGGGAGGCAGAGGTAGGAAGATTACTGTGAGGTCAAGGCCAGCCTTAGATTACATAGTGAATTCCAGTGGATTGGGGAGGGGAGAGCAGCGGGGAACTGGGAATAACTAACAACTCATTGTTCGCCCACTAAATATTGCAACTCATTATGGACAATAAAAAAGAAAAAAAAAGAAGAAAAAAAAACTGTTCCTCTACCTCATGGATAAAGAAGAGGTGGTGTAGCACTAGTACTGTCGTCTCTCCATCCCTCCAGAGAAGCTCTACTAGAAGACAAGAAATACATTCAGTTAGGAACAGAATATTACTGTGTAACAAACAACGCCGTGGGAAGAAGTAAAAACCCTTTTTCTTCTCACAGACATAACAAGCCATCCCATTCACACAGCACCGGAGTTACTGGAAGAAAATCAACGTTCAGGGCATTCAGCTGTATTCTTCCTTAGATTGCACCACAGACAATCTACAGCTTCAGGATTAAGAGCATCAACTTGGAATCTAAAATCTGTTCTTCTGGGGAAAGACGGGTGGAACAGTATTAGTAAAAAACAAGAAGAGCCTGGACTCCTCTAATTCTGCAGGAGAGTGGTGAGTCCACAGCAAGGCTCTAGGGACACTAGACTCCATAAGAAAGCTGTAATGGAAAGTGGATAGAAAGACTTAAAGAAAAGACAAGAATCTGCCTGGAGTCCCTCCTAAAGCACCTTCTTTTATGACCTGGCCAGTTTGAGAGAGTTAAGTTTGTCAATCTGACTGGGCCATGGGGCACCCAAACATCACTGTGAGCATTACTCTTGGAGTTTCCATGACAAACTGTTAGACTCAGTAACACAGATGGTATTCCCTAGGGAGGGTGGGCAATGTTTAATCAGTTGAAGGCCAGAATGGAACAAAAGGCTGATTGCTGGCTTTGCTTACAAAGGAACATTTCCTTCTGTCTCCTTGGGACAGGGAATCGGCATCTTGACCTTTGGTTCAGCCAATCAATTTGCCTCTTTTGGGAACTGCCTGCTGGCAAGATAATGTGAGCCAATTTTCATATAAGAAATCTGGTAGTGCACACATGTGAGAGAGACTATTTTGGTTTCTCCTCCATTTCTAGAGAAGGCCATGATCTCCCCTCTTTGGATGACATAGTGGAACATGTTGACTAAACATGGAGAATAGTTCCTGGCCCCCTGACTTGGCATTGTGCGTGTCAAGTACTTAAATTCTCTATCAGAGCAAAAACACCCTCAATCTTGTGATCTTTTACTTTAGGTCAATGAAAGAGGGAGAGATGGAGGAGAGAGCAAAGAGAAAAAGAAGGGAGAAGAGAAGGGAGGGAAGGAAGGAAGAAAAGAAGGAAGAAATGAGGGCAGTGCTCTATAAATAATAAAGTACTTAACTTCTATGAAGTTGCTTATTGGGCCCAAACTAACTCTTTTTGAAATTCTGCTACCTACACATAGGCACCAATAGAAGGAAACCCATAAAAATCATAAAAATTGTTTTTCTGAAAACTGACTAATATGAACAAAGAAAATTTGGAAACCTCTTTTGAGGAGAAGAAAATGTGGGTACATAGAGAGAGGGCAGGAGTGTTTCTCAGGTCTATACAGATCACAAACTATAGCTAATGAATTTCTGATTTATACATTTTGATACCTGTATTTGTCAGTGAAGACTTTTTAATTCTTCTCCAAAATAAGCACTGGAATCTCATAAGCATAGTCTTACCTTCTTGGAATTTCATAAAATAGGATGTCCACAATTGATAACAAGAATCTTCAAATCTGCTTATATCTTCTAAAAGATCCACAAACGGCTCCAAAGGAAGGCTCCCAGAGTGGGGAGGCAGGAAAGAGAGTTTCTTTTCTTTCAATACTAAGATGACCAGAGCTTTAACCTTCCTTGATCTAGTTATCACCTAAAGGGCATCACTAGGACAAATGAGCTTCAATGGAGCCCTTCAGAAGCCTTCAGTGAGTGATGAAGCCAAGTTCACAAAGGGCCAGGTTTAAATGGTGGGGATCACAAGCTGAAGGCCACAGGTAATATGACCAAAGTATCACCTCCTCTGAATCTGCTTCAAGTGCTCATGAAACCTCTTTGTCTGAAGAGCCCTTGGTCCTTATTGGCTTCCGGTGCAGGCAGAGCACCATGCTGACAGTCAGAGACCAGGGAGCCAGTCTAGATCACCCTACATTCAAGGGATAAACCTGGCTTGAAAAGAATGGTAGCACATCCTTTCTGTTGAATGAATCCTTACCAAAAGAAAAGGCTCAGGAGAGAGAACAGGTAATCCTAACAGTGACCTGATGGTTTACCAGTGCTCTTTGAGAAGCAGCCACTGACCAACTCCGAAACAGGATGTAAACTAATGGTTTGACTTAGAGAAGTTCCCAAACTAGCTAAAATGACTCCCCCCATAGGTAACAATTCCTGGCTTCGCTCCATGTCTGTTGACTCAGCATTTCAAGAGGCAGAGTGCAGAAGAGCTCCCCGGTGGTTCTTCAGGCGTTTCTGGGGCTGGCATGACTCAGCACCTGGATCTACTGCAGAGTCCCGTAACGTTCTTCCAGGTGCGCAGACCCCCACTGGTAAGAGATCACCCCCTTTCCTCAGCAGCAGCCTAAGTTTATCAGCTTCCAGTTTCTTTATTGCACACAGATGGCTTGTAAATTGCACCATCTTTCCTCCTGGCCTTAACATGCTTAGCAGTGAGCAAGAAAGTCATGGAATTACTGGAAAGAACATTTCCAGCCCTTATCTCTTTCCTTTTTCCCACCAAAATTTTCCAGTGAGAATAAGAGAGGCCAAAGAAGCCTCTTACAAAGCAAACAGCACAGTTGTTCGGTAGGGGCTTTACACTTTCAGGACTGATCTAATCCAGGTCTGGATACAGGGTCCCAAGAAACCACTTAAAGGAGATCCCAATACCAAAAATTTCCACAATCCAAACTTTAGAAAAGAAAAGAATGCATGTAAAAAACAAAACAAAGTAAACTTTGGGTACATAATAAGCATTCATTAAAACCTAGCCATTATTACGTAAGATTTATCTATTATGATTACTAAGTAATGATATCATTTAATTATCATATTATTGAAGGAAATTGGCTGAGATATTTTCAGGTTGTCAAGAACAGGAATATTCCACAATCATTCTTGAAGATATCCCAGAAAGCAGGAGAGTGTGGCGATTCCTGACAGGAAGTAGGGGAGCGGCAGGAGGTGCTTAGGGCAAGGGTAAGACAATGTGAGAGAGGATGAATAAGTAACTAAAATATCACATATGTGTAAGACTGACATCAGAAAGCCTATTACTTTCTGTTCTAATCTTAACATTTAGAAATAAAATAGAAATGAATATTTCAGTCTTTGTTTAGAAACAAAGGCCAAATTCGGGGAACCCTCAAGTAACTGGTTTCTAACTTGCATGTAGATGAGAATTACCTAGAGAGCTTGTTAAAAGAGATTGCTAAATACAACTTCAGAATTTCCAATTCTGGGGAAGGGTCCAAGAATTCACATTTCTGACAACTTCCCTACTGACAGTGATGCTGCTGGCTTCGGGGATCCATGGCCAGACCCAGCCTCACAGCCCTGAGAAGAACCACTGCTTCACAGTCCACACAAGGAGGAAAGACATAGTAGGACAAAGGGAAATCTGAACACAAGAAACAAAATTCGTTTGTAAACAACTCCATGAAGCATAATTCTTTGTAGGCTAGTACAATGGGTGAAATTCAACATAAAATCATGATTTTTTAAACAACCTCCATTTCTATGCACAATGTACCCTAATCATAATCCCTCTCACCACAGCCCCTTTTCTCCTCCTCTACCTCCACTCTACTGAATTTCTTTCCAACTATTCCCACTAGGTGAGCAGTGTCTTGCTATGTAGTCCTGACTGGCTTCAAACTCCTTAGCCTCTCAGTATTGGGATTACAAGTGTGTGCACAACACTCAGCACAAGTACCATTGTGAACAAGGCTGGGTAATATTTGTTGGTTCTCTGAAAAACAGAGACCAAAATGATATTAAAAATGCAAAATAAAAACTTTGAAATATTGTCTTAGTCATCTTTGTCCAAACAGCTAGCTTACTGTAAGGTCATCTATTTCTCCAGCTAAACCAATCTTCTTCATCCTGGGAATTATATGGGGAGCCTCATAGGCTATGCTTTCTAGATTCATCACAGATAACATGCTTTTAGTCGTGTGTGCTGAGAGCCAGGGCAACAGTATGCTTTCAATCTCTCCAGGGGATTCTTATATGTAACCAGGACTAAGAAGCAGAGACCTCAGCACCATGGAGCCTCATTAGTACCTGGCGCTTTCCTTTGGCTCCTGAAAATAGGCTTGTCTCAGTTGACTTCAGGTGGGTTTCTTATACCTCAGGAACAGTACATGAATTTGCCATTTCCCTTAAGTCAGCATTTCCCTTCTGTATAGGATGATAGGCCACTTTTGTAAATAGTCCCTGAAGCAGAAATTGTCTTCCAAATGTGTCTTTATTTCAGGTGTCTGAACAAAACATAAAAAAAATTTAGCCAGCTAGGTAGATTGATGACATATGCTAGAGAGGTAATTTTTATTGAAAAGTCTGCAGTTATTAAAAGTTCACTCCCACCTCTAAATACTTCACAAATTAAGGGGAAAAGCATGAAAAGATAAGGTAATTTAAATCTGAAACTTGCATCATAATTTCTACTTACAGATATACTCTATCAAATACTCCTTGCGAAGATTAAATTGGAAGGGCAGGAGATAGACCATTTCTGTTTTTGCATTCAATTAATCAAAATGTAAATTTTGCTTATTGTGATCTAAGCAAAGTGTACTTTCTGAAGTGAGTGGGGTCCAGGGTAAGTAGGCAGGAGTGGGGAAATAAAGACAGACTGCCAGCTTTATGCACCCATGGAAAAGTTCTGGGGACTGATGCTGTAGTGTAAAATCGCCAGACTTCAGCACTGCCAGGAGGTGGACATGGGAGGATCAGGAATCCCAGGTCATCCTTGGATATATAAGGAGTCAGATGCCTTCCTGGACTACCTGTGACCCTATCTCAATAAAAACAAAGATAAATTATTAATAATTATTAAATGAAAACATGTTCAATATACTAAGGTAAATTATAAGACATCAAGGATTTCTTTTTTAAAAAGTGGTAATAAAATGGTTTAATTCTCATAGTGACAGGAAGTCTGGGAAGGGTTTGAAGTTCACAAATCTTATGAACATTTTAAGAAGCTATTGGTATGAGCAGTGTGCTCAGGGAGAGTCAGAAAATAGTGACCAGCTAGGGAGTAATTTCATTAGTCAAGTGAAGAGGTAATAGCTCTAGTTAGATGACAAGTGTGTCTTACGAGAAGCTCTGGGGTGTGGGATGTGGTTTGGAAATTAATCAACTGAACATGAAAAAGGATGAAATGTGTAGAAAGGGTACAACAATACTCAAAACTCCTTGGATTTTTGGCTTGAGTGTAGATGATTTTATTTTCATGAAGAATTTCAAAAGGTTTAGAAAGAAATCTAAAAGAGCTGTGAATGGGGGAAGATGAGCATGAGATTTAACAGGTCCATATTTCATCTGATTACAGAAAACTATTATGTAAACCAGAAAATGAGATAAAAGGTAAATGGAAATGAAAACAAGATGTAAAAATCAAGCCAGCTGTAGGGCAAACACCTTATTCCTAGGACTCTGGAATATGAGACAGAGGATCTTTGTTTGAAATAGGCTGTATAGTGAGTCTTGTGCCAAAGAAAAGATAAAAGGAACGAGAGAAAGATATGAAGGAAGAAAGAAATAAAGAGTAAAATGTGATTCTTAGAAGCTAAGTGATAATAAATATCCTACAGATGAGAAGCATTTTCAGTCGGATTGCTAATGTCTTCAAGATTGATCAACTGTGTATTGAACAGGAGTAGATCAAATAGATAAGCCTATGGAGAAAGTGTAAAATTTCTTTGAAAGAGGGATTGTGATGGTTAGGTTTTATTATCAACTTGATCTTTTTAATTATCTTGGGTGGGTCTCTGAAGATGATTATAGGAAGGCAGCCTCTCAGTAAAGGCAAGATGTAAGGAAGCTCAGGAGAGCCAGAAGTAAATATCCTTTCTTGTGTGGGCAGTGCCGGAAGGAAATTCCAGAGACTCAGGAAGACATTAAGTCTGGGATAGGGTTGCAAGACCCTACCCTAAGTCTATATAAAGGGGAAGGAGATTTCTCTCCCTTAGCACCCTGCTTGTTTGCTGTTCTGTGTGTGGTGTTGGTGATGGGTTTCTCTCTTTGCTTGGACCTGTGAAAGGGGCTCAGCCTCTTTCCCTGTTATGGAACTTCCCCTGGATATGTAGCTTCAAAAGTCCTTTCCTCCCATAAACTGTGCCTGGTTTGGAGGTTCATCCCAGCTGTGTATGAGATGAGTATGACAGGGATGAAGGATGAAGGATTAGTTACAGGAGCATATGGGCAACCTATTAAAACTCACTGGGTAACCAAGAAAAAAAAATAGGACAGGGAAGTAAGAAATAAAAGGATAGAGGGAAGGAAGGAAAGTAGCAAAAAAAGGAGGGAAGAAGGAAGGCAGGGAGGGAGGGGGGAAAATGCCATATAACTAGGAGGACTACTTAGGAAGAGGCCAGGGTAGCAACAAGAGTTGGAAGGGAACTGAAGAAGGTAATGGGTTGAATGTGATCAAAAAATATACTGTATATATATGTTAAAAATGCCATGAGTGAAAACCATTATCATGTATATAATAAATAATCAACAATAAATATGGTTAGATGAAAATAACCAATAAATATGGTAAAATAAATATATGGTCAAATGATATGATTGAATATTACATTGACTTACTAAAGTTTGGCGGATAAATAGTTGTAGGAGAGATTATTTTCCTCAGGATTGGTCCTCACTGAGCCCTAAACCTTGCATGTGGAAGAATCTCTGGGTAGGGAACATGTGCTTATGAGAGAGAGGAAGCTGTGTAGGATGGTGTGTACCATCACTGTAGGCTGGCTGGTCCAGCCTTTTCAACTGCTGAAACTCGAACCTTCACTGTCACTCCTGCCCTGAAAGGTGAATTGTGATTCTTAACTTGAAATCTAAGCAAGAGAGACAGAAACACAGGTACCTGAAAGGATAGAATTGTTACCATATGCAAGTCATTTGTTTAATGTATTATCTGTATAACAATCTCAATGAAAAGAAGCATAAATTTTAGGCCTGCACTATGTCGAGCTCTGTGTGGGAAAATTCATGAACCGTGAGCTCTTTCTGGTGGGCAGTAAAGAAACAACTACAATACCTCAATAATTTAATCAGGTTGCAGAGCTAGTATAAATCCCTCCAAAAATGAATTTTCCTTTTCCATAACTTTATTTTGGACTTAATTATCCAGGCAATTTTCTATTTGGTTTCACACAAGAGATTTCACTGACCTCCTTTGAATTTTAGATATGTAGATAAAAACAAACTGTCTGGATTTTATCTGTCCTTTGTCCAGAAATTTTCTAATCTCACAAGACTGGGGAAGATCAACTATAAGAAACACAATAATTTTTAGTTGTCTTCCTCATTTTTACCTTAACTACTTTTGATGATTCCATGGAGGGATTTGAGTATTCCAGGTCTGAGTGTTAAAGGCAAGGCCACTTCTCACCAGCTACAAAAGTCACTTGGTCACCTTATCCTTATCAATTTTAGCCTGATTAAAACCATTCCTCGGCAAAAAGAGATGTAAAATGTCCCAAAAATATAGATATATTTTAAATATATATATATATATTTATATATTTTTATATTATTTTGACTATATATTTTATATTATTTTGACCTTTTTTGAGGAATCTTGAGCTGTTGCTAAGTGGCTTGAAAATTATTTAATAACTAGTCTTCTAGTTACACACTTGGAAAGAAAACCCTGACAGAAAAGAAAATGGTTTACTTCCATTGCTGAGCCTTTTTTTTTTAATATAAGAATTTCTTAGTAGAGCCACAGATTCAGATTGTCTATTTCAGAGATTTTTTTAAAAAATTGATTAATCCATAATATATATAATTATATATTATATATACAGTACATAATACATATATATAATTATATATATAATATATATAAACTCAACCCTAACCAAAATAAGCCAATAAATAGTTCAAATATGCCAGGAGAGTTGGTCTTAGGCCTAGCTAGGACTCAGAGATCTGCAATCTCTGGTCTCCTCTTTTGTCTTCCCTTGTAGTGGCATTCCTACTAATGTGTGTTAAGTCCCAATGAGAAAAAACTCCCCATTCTCTGGGGTCTAACAAATTCCTTTCATTCTCTTTGCTCTAATGGACATGGGCCATTTCAACTTTTGTCAGCTGGGAGAAACTTTCTGATGAATCAAGCTATCATCATGTATCAGCCATTTAAAATATATGAAGGGAGGAAGGAGTAAGAAGAGCTTCCCAAGAGAAAATGGAAATGTTATTATAACTATTACCAGGCATAACTTTAGACATATTAATTTGATACTTTGATGCTGAAGAATGATCATAGAAAAATATATTTAAATCTTTGTTTTTTGTAATTAACCACTAGTTTTTGTAAAACCACAGGCATAACATACTTAGATACAAGCTGAGATGTTTCTGGGAGATTTGCTGGGTTTTCTACTGTTGTTGGTACTTGCAGTGCAGAGTGCACAGGTTGTGGATTCAGAGTCAGGCCTGCGTTGAAGTCACAAGATAAAACATGGATGATCAATGCCAGAAACACAACAGGTTCATGATCACTTGATTTTGAATTTTTTTGTCATGAATTCAGAAACCTGGTTTTGTTGGTTCCTGTGATGAATTTATTTCATTTTTAAAAATCATTTTTCTAATTTTATATATGTATATAATATATGTTTATCATAATCCCCTCCCATGACCTTCTTTTGTACCACTTTCCCATTCTGTTTCCACTGTGCCCCTCCTTTCCAACTACTTCTTCTACTTTGAGTTCTTTGTGTGTGTGTGTGTGTGTGTGTGTGACTGATTTTAATTAGGGTTACCTGCATGAACATGAATGAGAAGTTCTTTACCAGACAGAGTATGTACAACTTACCAATAGCTACACCACTGAAGAAAATTTTTCTTCCCACTACCCTCCCCCAAAACAAGTAACTGCCGATAACTCCCCAGGGATAGTTGAAAGCCTGGTTGTCTCACATCCATACAGAATGTTGTGCAAGTAATGACAGTCGCTCTGAGAACATGAACACAGTAGTCATGTCATGTCAGGAAGACAGCATTCCACAGCCCTTCTCCCCACCCTCTTATTCTCTTTCCCACAAAACTTTTAATGTTGCCAAATGTTTTTGACACCCCCCACATCCACATACTTTACTCTTTAAATTACAACCTACAGTTTAATATGTGACTGAAAGTATATAGGGAAATACCCAGCAATTATATGCTACCATTATGTTTATTTGTTGAAACACACCCAGTAGCCTAGACTGGTCTCAAACTCATGGATCCTCCTGTGATGGGTCTTGTTGCTTGAAAATGTGAAAGAAACTAGAATCAATTGTGAGAGGTTTTCTAGGTTAGGTCAGCTTCTGGACATGCCTGTGAGGGATTATCTTGAATAGGTTAATGACAGTGGGGAGATTAGCCTTAACTAAGGGTGGCACCCTCCGTGGGTGGGAGTCCCAGACTGCTGAAGAAGAGAGAGCATACATGTGTGTGAACATAGGTGCGTGCATGCCACAGCATGTGAATGGCAGTGAGAAGACAACTTTCAAGTGTTGGTCCTCACATTCTTCTGCCTTTGAGGTGGGGTCTCTAGTTATTCAATGCACCATTAACCAAGCTAGCTGACTTGCAAAGTTTGGCAGATTCTTTTGTCTTCACCTCTCTTCTTACCCTCACCATAGGCATGCTGGGATGACAATACCATCTACAGTGTCTGGAATGTTTGTGGGCCTGATTATTTGAACTCAGGAACTCACACTTGGACAGCAAGTCATTTATCCACTGAACCGTCATCTCCCCAGCCCTCCTAAGTGCTCTTATGCCAAACTTTCTGCAATGAAAATTACTTCAGGAGGCATGTTTTCACTTTGATGAAATGTGTTCACCCAAAATGTTTTACTAAATAAACCAATCAATACAACTATGAGCAATTTGTTCTAAAAAGACAACACTTCCTGACATTTGGCATACCTGTTCTATCGTTTTATACATCCCTAGTGGCTTTGTTATTCTAGTATTGTGTCAGCTGTTTGCATTCGTCCTTCAACAGAGCATTTAGCATTTCAAAACTTTTTTGGCTATTTTAAATCCTGGCTATTATAACCAATTTTTCAATGAATAGATTCCTAACTTAAGCTGTTGGCTTTAAAATCATGTTTTAAATCACCAAGGATAGAAATACTGTGCCAATATGATCGACTAAGATTCTTGACAAACATAGTGACTTCCAAAAGTGTTTGGTAATTCACTCACTGCTTCAAAGAACAGGAGCATCATGGTTTCAACTAGAGGTCAGCACCGTAGGGTATTAAGGAAAGAATAAGCTCCGTAAGATTGGCTTAACTCTTTGGGAATATCTACGCATATGAAGAATTCTCTATTCAAAGCAAAAGCAAAGTGATAGCAACACGAGCATCATGCACAGCGAGATCACAACCTCCAATTCTCTCTTAGATCTGACAGACTGTGACCTAATCAGCCAAGGTGTCAGGGAGCCTGGAGGAAAAGGTGGAGACCGTGGCAAAAAGGATATATTTGTTCCATCCATCCTTTCTAAGAGCCACTTTCATCTACTCCCCAGAAACATCACCATTCAAAATATCAGCCACGAATATAAATTCATTATCTATAAAACATAACAATGAGATGAAAGAGAGGAAGGAAGGCAAGAAGGGGTCCGTCAGTTTGAAGTCTCTAGATGCAAACTTTATAAGGTACGCTTTGCAATGATCTTTCCTTCAAGGAAGTAAGACAAATCACCAAGGAGAAGATGCAATATAAAGCTAATTACTGGGATTGGTACTGATAGGGGAAAAAAATGAAAATGCTAAGCAGCCAGCACTATCCAAAAGAAATGTCACTTGTCATGATGTTCAGTACATATGCGTGAAAAGCAGAATTAGTTGCTAGGCTTTCACAGATGTAATTATATAGCATGATAAAGTAAGACACAAAAGAAGCTGCACTACTCTTTACAAATTACAAAGCTGTAAAGCATTCAGCAGTCAAACAGTAAAAATGAGGAAAAGGTGTTTAACTTCTTTGAGAAAACCTATTTCTCTCACCACAACAAAATCCCTAGCTTGAACAATAAACTCGTGAGTTACAGAAGGACTGCTGTCCCTCTCTATTCATTTTCCAAGTGATTTCATTCCCTAGGTATGATTAGTTTATGCAGGATAGCAAGAAGCCCTAGTAACTGTGTTTTTCAGATTTGCCTTTGTGACATGAGAAACTATTTATGACAACAGTGAGGGAAAAAAAAAAAACATCTCTAAGTCAGGCTAAGGTACTGACTAACGTAAGAAAATGAAGGCTTCCAGTGGCAGATCCTCACTCACCCCTGGTACTTATAGCACTTATCCTTGTGTGTTTTAGAGGAAGGCAGGCTATCTATGGCATACATAACCTCTGGAGTTGTCTATTTGGCCATCTGCTATCAAACTGTAAGATAACTGAGGATAAAGTAAGAGAGGATTTGGAGAAAAAGGGCCAGGAATAAACAAAAGCCATTAAGAAAGCATTTTGCTCTCAAGAGAAGAGCTCAGAGGCTTTCTACTTGGGAATATTTCCAAGTTAACAAATATAAGTGAACAGGACAACCAGTAAACTATGCAAATTGGCTTTCCTAGATAATAAAAATCTAGGTACAAACAGGAAGACAATGCATACACAAATTTAACTCGTTGTACCATGATGTTTTATCTGTACTTTTGTCAGTCCTCCATGTCACCATGCTCCAATCTCTACTCAGTGACTGAACATGCCTTTGCATGGATTTTAAATGAAATATTGGGGCAAAACTCCACTTAAAGGAAACCAAGTTAGTCTTGAATCTGAAATATATTCAGATGTCAACCTTGAAATGTGATTTTCTACTGAGTTTTTTTTTTTTAATTTAACTTTCTCCATGGCATTTCCTAAGCCGAGGTAATATGAGGAAAAGCTTCAGTGGGCTTTTTCAGTTCCTTTCTCATTGTTGTGAAAAAATTACCTAGCCAGATACAATCTAGGGAAGGAAAGTCTTTATTCTGCTTTAAAACATTAGAGGGTAGAGTCTATCTTGCAGGGAAAGTGTGGCAGGAGAAGGAAGCCAGCATCACCCTAGCAGGGAGAAGGAGGGGGAACAAGAGGGCTGGACTGTCAAACCTCAAGGCCTCTCCATGTGACCCACTTCCTCCAGCGGGTTAAGGTTGAAGCTGAGTCTTCCAGAGCAGCAGCACCAGCTGGGGACTAAGTAAGAATTCAAACACATAAGCTTTTTTTTACATTCAAACCACAACATTCTGCCCCAGCCCCCTCCACATACTCACAGACATCTTATGATGCAAAATGCATTTTATTCAACTTTAATGGTTCTCATAGACTTTACCGGTTCCACTACTGATCAAAATTCTGGTCTCAAGTCTCATCTGATTTCCAGGAAGTCTTTTTTTTTTTTATTTCCCATAATGAGTTACATTGTTTAGTGGGCCAACAACAATGAGTTGTTATCCCCAATTCCTCATTGCTCCCTCCCCCTTCCCAGTCAGCTGGATATTCTCCTCTGTGGGCAGTCTAGATCAGTCTTTGTGTTTTAACTGTGGGCCAATAAAATCAGAGCACAAGTCACATATATCTAACATATAATGACTCAGAATGAACACTCCCACTCTATGCAGGAGAAAAGGAACATAGTAAGGATACATTGTATCAAAGCAAAACCAAAGCCTGATGAGGACAAACACTGAATCTTCAGCTCCATGTCTTGTATATGAAATCCTAATGGTCTCCAAAAGCCTTGAGTACGACCACCCCTCCAGCTGGGTGCCTGTAGCCTCTCTCATGGGTCATATCTGCCCTGTGTTTGCAGTTTTTCTTGGTAGATGCCCCATGGTCCTCCATCTCCAACATCCCAGGGTCTCTACTGCAATTGAGGATTCACCCTCAAAGTTTCCCACAGTGTTCTCACTTCTTATAGGGGCTTCAACCATGCCTAGTTGTTTGGCCTCAGAGACTCTCTAAAACTGTGGTGAATATTCCATGACCCCATATATCTTGCATTTTTCATGCATCCAAAATCAGTACCATGTGGATGAGTCAGCCAAGTTTTGTTGCCAGGTTGGATAAAGCATGGCCTTGATCACAGTATGCTGACCGCAGAGAGCAGGTTACCCTGCATTCTACCTTCAGGCCCTCCTTTCAAAAGACTATGCATTGTTACTATCTTGAGCCTTTAATAGGTTGGGTCTTGCCCTCAAGAAATTTTCCACATTGCCCCAGTGTAAAGAAGCTGGTTTATCTTTAATTCTGGTAATTGTTTAATGAATATAGCCAAAAATTTGTGTCCAAGACTTAAAAATGTACTCACATTTCTTTCTGCTCCAAACTTTATCTTTATGTGGTTTCACTACTTTATAGTTGGTTCCCTTTAATTACAGATCTGAATCAAGTTAAGAGAAGCCATTGTGGAAATCTTACATTCAAGCCATCACAGTCATCCCAGGCTACATTTAGCAGAACCTTTCCTCACCTCAGACTATCACATTCATCTCTTCTGCTTGATCTGAAGGCGTCTTCGCCTATGACAACCTCAAATTATGTGGCTCTGCCCAACCTGGCTTCAGTGTGTTTCAGTTCAACTTGTATTGGAATGACATGAAGCATCTGCTCTATTCTGGGCCTTGTGAATTCATAAATTAAATAATGTAATATTTGTAAAAAATTTCTTTAAATGTTTTTGTCATCTTTCAGAGTGATGAACTGATTAGTTAGCCACTGTATATCAGGCAGTGCAAGGAAGAAAGACTTGGTTGACATACACGTTCTTAGTCATTACAGCAGCTTAATACATTAATGGTCTGTTTTTATTATGAATGTGAAGATGCAAATGCTGGAGATAAAGAATAAGGTGTCATCCTTCAAGGCTGTATCCTCGTAGGGGACAGAATGAAGATCTTGAGTCTAGTTTTTTTGCATAACTTAATAATCAAAGGATGATAAGGAGGTGAATATGGATAGAGCTAGTATTTGTTAAATAAAATTTTAATGTCCTAAGTAAAGGGTAAGCACTTGACATGCAGAAACAAAATGATTCTTGTTCAATTAGAACAATCACTGTGTGGTCAACTATGTCATCATCATCAACTACGAGATATAAGGTCATCTGACATGGTCGTCACATTCAGCAGGGATGGGCCAACACCAAAGCAGAACCTGTGCTTCTCGATGGCTCCTGGCACATACCAAATGATTCTCTAACTTCTAAAGATTCAAAGGAACAGAAATAACTTAAATAGCCAAACATAAAAGGCAACTGAGCTTACCAACAGTGTGTAGGGAAATAAGTAAATGAAAAAAATACCTATTTGCAAAAAACCAAAAACTTCTATCAGTAACACATCTACCAGACTCTGAGTCATCCAACTGCATAGCCAAAGAGTAGTATCTAATTGGTATGATATTTCCCATATAACATCACAGTGAAGGCTATTTAAAATGAATTCGTTTTGAGGGTCTCCATTACTAATGCTAAAGTAATATCTTAGGTGTGTTGATATTCACATTTTCTAATGAAAGTCTTGCAATGCCATAGTTATTCAACAGTGGTTGCTTTCAATTTTCTATTCATATATGTTTATTGTGCAAAATAATAGGTTTTGTTGTAATTATTTCACTCATTCATATGATGTACATTTACCACCCCTTTATCCTGGCTCCTTATCTCCTACCGCTGCTCCTCTTCTTCCCTAATTACCTGCCTTCTATTTTCTTGGCTTTCCCCTCTAGACAGACTCCATATATGAGAGCAAACGGCAATGCCTGTCTTTTTGAGCCTGACATATTATGCTGCTGAGCACGTTGATCTCCAGTTCCATGAATTTTTGCTTCTGAAAAACTGGCATCAGTGCATCCTTGTAGTTGACCAACCACAAGCAGCACGGTTAGACCATCTTTCTTTTCCCGTCACAGGACTGGGGAATGTATCTGACAACTCTTAAATGATGAAGACACGATTTTAAATTTTTGGTCATAGTGAAAGCTTTCAGGAAGGAATGTGTTATTATGCTTGTTTATCTGGCAAACATGACTGAGAGCCTGTTATGTGCTGGGCACCTGCTGAGGGGAACAGCGTTGTGTCAAGACATACGGAGCATCTCCTCAATAAGCACTAGTTGCAAACTTCACAAAGCTGAGGACAAGCATCTCTCATTGATTCCTTGCCCACTCCCTGCTCCCCATTTGCAAAAAATATAAATGGTCCTGTTGGCAAATATGTAAACTATGTCAATTAAATATGTAAATATACCCATTTAACTACTTCTTTCCTTTTTCCAATAAAATCAATCTTCTCTATTAACAAACTGCTATAAGCGAAAGTATTTCATAGATGCAGTGTACTTATACAGGAAAACAGCCCTGAGATTGCAGGAGTGGAAACGAGATGGGTCTCCAGAAATGTGACACTAGAAAAATGAATTCTATTCCTTCTGTGCTAACTGCCCATGGCCTTCATAGTAGCATTATTAAAGAATTAAAGTACATTCATTTCCAAAGAGTTTTGTTAAAAAAAAAATGACAGTTTTACTAACTTTCAGAAATTACATCTTCAATTAGAGTACTTAATATAATTGTTTTTAGTTTGTTTCAATACAATTTCTCTATCTTATGGTTCTACTCATTCAGATAGTGACTATTACAACAAAAAGAAATGTGCAATTTAAGTTATGATTAAAAATTAAAACCCTGTTGCTAAAAATGGCTAGGTAATCGTTTTGTGTTTCATTGTCTTTTTGAAATGACTGTCCAGCCTTCTACTTCATAGTGACAAGTAGGTAGTGAACATAAATGCCTTCTATTAGTAGAACACTTCTGTTTATATTTGCAGTAGTGGTGCAGATGAGGAACCCTGGACAACACAATTAAAATTGGAGAATATATTCTTTTTGCTCATTGAGGTATACCATATACACAATAATTCATGCAAAATGCAATAATCCCCAATGTGTCACTAGGAAAGTTTTAATATCTGTATAACCACCATAAAGATAAAGAGCAGAAATATTCTGAGAGCTCCATAAATTTCCTTTATAATCCCCATAATTAATAACCCACAACCCCATTCCCAATCAGCATATGCACTTAGCTTCTCATAGATTTTGCCTGTTTCTGAATATCAAATGTGTTCATTTTTCCTATTTGTAAATATTTGAGACTCATCTGCGTTGATGTATCTGATTGTCTATCTAGTCTACTTAGTCTTCTATGATTAGCCATGTGTTCTGCTATACCATGTGAATACAATACAGTATATGTATGTATCTGGCTGTTGGCTGTTACTTGAATTGCTTTGTAACAGGGTGAGCTGGGGGTTAGAATTTAGATAATGTCAAGCAAAAATTCTAATGCGCTCCCAAAATTAAAGAATATCCGAGTTCTTGTCTACAAACTTAAAGAATTAAAATCATAGACAACAAGATAGTAAGGTATAGTGGGAGACTTTATTATTTAAGGAAACATGGGAGTTACAGAGTTCTCCAGCAACCAGTGTGGGAAAAACATGTGGAGTTTAACAGAACTTATGCTGTTCAGGTATACAAGCAGAGGAAGAAAAGATACCAGAGAGTTCCCATCATGAGAAGGAGAGGTTCATGAGGGAAAAAAATCTGGAGTCTTCCCCCACCCCAGCTGGGGTGGGGAAAGGCCTTACCTTCCTAAGGCCAAGAGATTCAGAGGTCCTTCTGCTAGCCTGGCAGGTGAGGGAGAGAGGGCAGATTAACTGTTTAGTCCTATTTCCTCCCCTAGGTGGGCAGGGCAACAGGTTGTTGGGTCATGCCTGACCAATCAGTTTTAGCACCTAGGTTTTAGCTCTAAGATAAGACACCTCCCACTCAAAGGGAGGGTGTCTCTGGAGCTGCCTGACCCATCACAACTTGATAGTTAGTATATAATATGAATAAGATATTTTAACTGAACATTTTAAAGTTTATCGGTTTCAAATATATAAAATATTATAAAAATATAAATAATATTCAAAAGACCAAAAACAGTAAAAGCAGAGACTACTGCTTATTGAAACTTGTAGATGCTTGCTAATTCTTTATTTTTTATTTTATTTTAAATATTTTATTTATTCATTTTCAAGGAGAGAGAGAGAGAGAGAGAGAGAGAGAGAGAGAGAGAGAGAGAGAGAGAGAAATCCAGCCCGATGCTTGCTAATTCTTGTGAAACTGAACTTTAATTGTTGTAGATTCTCAATTCCTATAGGACAGAAGAAGCATGAGCCAAGGAGCCAGAGGAAAAAAGAATCTAATAAGAAGCCGTTGTTATTAAGGTGGAATGCTCATTTTAGGGGTAAGGCAGAAATAAACCCAGGATCTGCAGGAGATGCAATGAAAACAGCTCCTTTATAAATGTAGTACAAAATGGATAAGAAAAGAAATGAACCATGAAAAGCTATATTCCCAAATTAAGCTCTGTGGATTTAAACTCCAAGTTCAAAGTTCCAAAGAACATCAAGTCTAAACTGGTGTTTATGTTTTTTTTTTTCTAGGCTACCCTCTTACTAGATGAAATAAATGCAATTTTGTACTGAGATAATTCACTTTCAATTAAGACCTCAAAAGTACAAAGCTAAAAAATATTAAATCAAAACACCTATGAAACAAAGCAACATAGCAAAAAATAGCAGAAATAGAGAAATCAAGACATCATATGATAAATTACAAAAATAGAAGATTATGGAAGAAAATGATGATTATACTAAATGAATAAAAAGACATGTGAGCTAAAGCAAAAATCTCAATAAGCGTTTTGGAGGTGGATTATCAGTTAACAGAACTTATAAACATAGAAATATAGTAATTAAAATTAGGACAAAATAAAAGTCAAATACATAAGTTATGTTTAATCAGCATTTCAAAATGGAAAGAGCAAAAAAAATGAAGAAAAACCAAGATATGAAGATTTCCCCAAAGAACTTTATGAAATAGATGACAACTAAATGTGTTTTTATATATAATGCCAACAAAAAGAAAAGCAAATGTATAATCACAAATATCCATGTCTGTATGCATCATACCTTTACATGGAATATAGAAGTAAAAGGATAATCTTAAAATCCATTAGACAAGAAAAACATTTTCACATCAATACGGTTAGTTTCCATCTCCAAAGCAGCTAGAAGACTGTAATATCTCTCATGCATTGAGAGTGATTAACTTCATTTAAAAGCATTTGAAACATAAGTGAAATTAGAACTTCTAGAAATTAACCAAAACAAGGATTTTCCCTTCAGCAAACTTATTTTCAAGGGATTTCAGGAAAATGTACTAAAAGAAGCAATTATAGATGAGAGAGATGAAATTCAAGTAATGGCAATGGCTAAGAATGGCATGAATTTTCAAGCCTCTACTTTTAGTGAAAAGCACAGAAGGAAATCTTCAGAACTTAAGATAACATGAAGAGTTCTTAAGTGTAACAACAAACACATGACTCATTAAAAAGTCAATAAATTAGATTTAAACAAAATTTAAAATGTTTGCTTTATCAGAGACTACTGAGGTGGTGAAAAGATAATCTAGAGTCTGGGTGAAAATGTTTACAATCCATACAGCTGAGAAAGGACTTCTTACCATATACAACAATGTCTGAAAATTCAATAGTAAAACTTAATCCAATAAGAATATGAACAAATCACATAGACATTTCACAGAAAAGATATGCAAATGGAAAATAAGCAATAAAAATATAATATCAAAATGTGCCTTAAACCATTGTGTAAGGTACTAATCTACTAGATTAAATATGTAAGAAAACTGCTGAAAGTAAGAAGTGCAAATCCGACATCACCTGAGTTTAGCTAGGATGCAGAGAAAGTGAGCCTCATGTGCTGCTCATTGCTAAACTGTGACGTGGTTCAGCCATTCTGGAAAAGTTTGATAATTTTTTTTTGAAAAACTAAGCATATGTATACTATAGGACTGCATTTATCCTGAAAAGTAAAATATATATGGGCATTAAAACAAGTTCAGAAATATCCATAGTAGCTGTTCTGGTAATAGCCCCAAACTGAGAATGCATCTCTTAATGATTCAATGGTTAAACCAAGATAATACACTCACTCATACCACATATGATTGCTTAGCAATTAAAACCAACAGTCTATTAAGTGGATTCAACTGAATAATAACAAGGCATTATGCTAAGGTGAAAATGTTAGTCTTAAGAGGTCAAGTTAGATGACAATCTGGGAATGACAAAACACAGAAAAAGAAAAGCTTAATGGTTAGCAGGGGTTAGAGAGGGTGTCAGGGGAGGATAGGCATGACTATAAAAGAACAGCATGCAAGAAATCTCAATGGTAAGTAAATAACACCACATCTTGGTGGGTGTTTCAACTTCCTCTTCATCTATTATTTTTGACAGTTAGGAAGCAAATTTGACAACCTAGCATCAAATTTTCACATTTTCAGTAACTGTTAAGTAAAGAAAGCCAAAAGTTTAAAAAGAGATAATAAAATTTAAATAGGATATATAAGATTTGAACAACCTAAAATATTAATTTTATGAATATTTATATTCATATATAAATTTATTTCCCTGTTGGCTGCCGTGGCTTTTCATATTTTATATGTTTACTTGCAATTTGTACATCATCTTTTAGAACATTCTGCTCACTTCGTTAGCCCATTCATTGATTGATTTGTTTGATTTCTTATTTAATTCTTTGTGTTCTCAATTAGAACAGTAGATATACGCTTTTAAAACACATTTACCTAATTAAAACACATGTCTGGCTTCAATCACACTAAATAATAACAATTTTTAAAATTGAGCAGGCATGTTACTATCTAACTGTCATACAATCAATATTTTTAAAAACTTAGGAGTGGTGGTACAGACTTGGCAACACTGTGCTGGCTTAGCAAATGCCAAGCCTTGAGTCGCATTCTGAACACAACAATGAAGGGAAAAAAGGAGGGAAATACAAAAGGGTGGAGGGAGGGAAGGAAGGGACAGTAAAGGAAAGTGCATGTGTTTAGAACTTGCAAGACACATTTTAAAATAATTAATGATCCAAATATGAATTTGAAAAAAGAGTTTCGCAGAACAGTAATGTGAAGCCGAACTCTGCTGACAGAGAACATTTTAGTTTTAAGTACTCTACAAAATCAAAAGCTCTGCATAAATAAATAAATGAATGAAGTACCTATTTCAAATATTAAAAAATGACTTGATAAACTCAATGAAAGTAGAAATTAACAAAAGATGAAAGGAGAAATTAATGATCTGCCAAGCTATCATTCACTTCTCGCAACAAGACAAAAGGTGGTCCTTTATAAAGACCAATAAAAAAACAAATCTCTGAGGCTAAATTGATCAAGAGAAAAAGAAGGAGGAGACCTAATCAGACCATACTAATGACATAACTACAGATACTACAGACCTTATAAATGTCCAAGGAAATATCATGATTTCCTCATGCAGATAAATTTGAAAGTTGAATAAAATAAACAACTGCTCATAGATTAAACTAAATTAAGCTGCCTGAACTAAAGATAAATTCACTTTTAATGTTAGAGAAAACATAAAGATTATTCTGATCCTCTCTGCTAACCCTGCCAGAGGACCATGACTGCCCGTGACGTTGAGTGTCTCCAGAGCAATGGGACAACGCAGTCACTCAGGTAAGCCTCCTGTTGTCAGTGGGTCTCTGTGGCCAGATTTCAGAAGCTACATGCTTGAGCCATAAGTGTGATCCAAACTATAACAAGGAAAGACATTTCTCAGAGGGACCAAAAAGGAAGGGAAGGACACTTGTCAACCAAATGTTTATAAACCGCTCCCATCGTGTTCATATTCTAATTGCACCCCTACAAGATTCAACTGACACCCACTGATGTATCTAGACTGTCACCACTTCCAGTCCTGACAGGTGTAGAAACAGTTTGTCAGTTTAATGCCTGACTGCAGGATAGTGGAAAATAGCATGCTTTATAAACTTGGCTCTAAGGCAGTAATGACAATTAAAGAAGCCATCTACAATATGATAAAATAACCTAGGCTTAATTGAAGTTTCATTCCAAATTCTAGCATTTCAGTATTCAAAATCAATTCATTTAAAAATCAATGTGTTCATTTAAAAATGCAGAGTAATTGGAGAAAATCAAAAAGTCAAGAAGTATCTAAGGAAATCTTCAACTTGAAACAGGAGGCTGTTTGACACCATTGTATCCGATTTATTGGTCAGTTATTAGTTTGCTATTCTCTGTGAATCTTCAGGCTTCCTGAGGTCCCCAGAAAGTCTAATCAATACTTGAACAGGGGCCAGTACTTCCCAGGCATCACATCAAGCCCTGACAAAGACCATTAACAAAGGATCAACATATGACAAGGAAAATTCATAGAGCACTTTAAAAAGATGCTTCATTACTTCGCTATTTATTTTTCTGGACATCCAATTGATTTTCATAGCACTATCTTTTACTTATCATTTATTTATTGTTGGCCTTGCATCCCCGAAGAACAACAAACTTCAGTGAATAAGCTTTATTTCAGATAAATAAAGCAAAGTCATACAAGTCTTCTCCAAAGTTAAGCCCACATTCTCACCCCACAATATCTGAGCTCATTTGGGCCACAAAAGCCTTCAATATGTCTGTGTCCCCATTAACCATTGAAGAACTATATTGTACATGTTGAAAAATAGTAAACTGATCTGGGAAAAAATTGTTTGCATTATCTTAAGTGTTGAGTATTCTGCACAAAAAATATCATACAGTCAGTATTTTTTAAATTTTAGGAGTTTTTAAAAATACTGAATGTATGATAGGTAGTAACATACCTCCTCAATTTTTCTAGATGCTGGACGGATGTTTTTTTGTTATTTTAGCTTTTAGCAAATAGAATAATATAGGTAGTAACACCTACTGAATTTCTGAAATCTGTCTTTTCCCTTCTACTGTAGTGTTTCATGGAAATGCACCCAGCAATTCATGTACTTCTTTACATAAGAGGAGCACATGGAGAATACTTGGATTCTGAACCCCCCAGGAGGGCTTACCCTCTTGTACTTTTTTGTACTTTAGTTTCTCTATCAGTAAATGGGGATGAAGACAATAATAAAACCACCCTGAGTTATTATCAGTGTTACACGAGTTAATGCCTTGAAAGCAATTGGAATTGCATCTGATTCTGATGACTATTTTAACTCAGGCCCTTCAAGAAACATTACCTGTAGTACCCTAGTAGCTACCCCATTAAAGTAGGAAGCAAAAGCCCAGGGTACTGAGGCTGAGATTTCAGGGAAACAAAAATGAGCAAAGCAAAGGAAAAAGAGACATGAAATGTGTGTTTCTGCCCTGGCACCATTTCACAGTACCCTGCCAAGAGTTGCGTGAGTTCTCAGTGGATAGATTTTCTCCTCACACATACCGTACCCAGGTACACTACAAAGAAGAGTCCCATCTTAGGACAGTCCATGGAGGAAGGGAAGAAGAAGAAGGTGGACTAACCTGGCAGCTCCCTTACATGTCCTATCTTCCACTGAGCAGTTTTCATCCCTCACCTCCTTGTAGGATGCAACCTGATTCCCCTGAGGTCCCATATCCACTTTCATTCAGTCATTTTCTGTAACATGCTACTCACCATTAATCAAACTACATAATGGAAACCAAAGCCAACACTAAGGTTTCTTTTGAACCAAATTTCTTTTTTTTTTTTTTTCTCCCGCAGCTCCTGGTGTAGTGTGGTTGATCAAAGCAGCACTGTGGAATTAGACAAGTGATTTTGAGTCCTGGGTCTGCTACTTGCTAGCTGTACAAGTTATTTAAGCTAACTGTTGGCTCCTTCAACTATAAAGCGGAAATGTTAAGATCTACCTTACAGAGCTGTTGTAAAGAATGAATGAGCAGTAAGGTAATTAGAGCCGTGATTGGCACATAAATGCTCCATAAATGTTTACTACTACCATAATCATTGTGGCATACTAATGAGAAAACTAGCAAAGCCATTCAGACCGCTGACTGTGAATCTTTTAGGAATGAATCGACCAGAGGGAACAAATCACAAATGACAGTCCACAGCTGCAAAGCAAAAATAAAGCTGAATAATGACCAAGAAGGATTGGATCAACTAGAAAGTCTGAATTAATAATTCAAAATCCAAATTGTATACTTCCCTTACTTGTATGAAATATCCAGGAAATTGCCACATCCTCCCAGATCAATTTCCCTCCTCGAAATCACCATAAAGTCACCTTCTACATCTTTATTTGATTTTTGGACAGACATACTCAGACATGCGTCTTCACAATCAAAACGCAGTGAAATCGGGTGTTGTAAAATCCTTCTTTATTCTGCAGAGATAGATCCATAAAAGAGCTTCTAGATCTGTGCTGGCGTTCACGACAACATATTGATAACCACATTGCAATGAGTTATAGCAGCACTGCAGTTACTAATGGATGCCTGCATGGGAATGCTTAAATTTTTAAAATAGTCATCTTCCTACAGATTGTGCTGTAGATGCTTTCCCTGCTTGCTAGAGACTTCAATTTGTCTATGATTTGATATTAAAACAAGCATGCTGTACGACAGATCTATTTTACATTGAAGCAAAAGAAAACCCCAGATTTTTGAACAGTAAATGACTTACCTTAGGCATAGAAAGTAAAGCAAAAAAAAATTACATTAACCTTCTTGATTTTATAGATGTTTTATGACTCTTCAGTCCTTTGCTTCTGAATACCTTCAAATATTAAATCCAGTGAAATAAGAATCAAAAAGAACAATAAGGGAAAAACAAAGTCCAAACTGATTTTCTTTAGATTTCAATTAACACCACCAAGAATCTGTGCCCAAGCATCATACATAAATTTATATCCAGAGACTAGCAAACCCCAGGGGTTTAGGACAAGGCCTAGAAATTGTCAATGTCAGTAGGTTTTAGAAACATCAATAATACCCTTGAGAACTTTTGATTCCCACTAATTGTACCAACCTTAAAATTTTTTATTCAAGAGATCAGAGGTGTTAAGGAGGTAAGCATTTTTCAACAGATGCCCTACATGATATTCCTTCTGCAGGTAATTTGTGGACTAAAAGTTTAGTATTGTGATAGTATTGAGAAGGTCAGTTATTGTCATTACCCACCCGTGGGTCGGTCAGCGAGGGCCCTAGAGAAGAGAATGAGGGGAACAAGAGACTCAAGAGAATTTTATTCCAAGCAGGCAGCATTTTAAATATCTTTTTCCAGGGGTGGCTACTTAGGAATTAGCATAACCAGGTTGCTAGGTCGCCTGGCCACAGCAAGAGTCATGTGATCTCTAGGAGGAAGCCTGCGGGCGAAGAAAGTTTAGGAGAGAGATAGAAACTAGCATTGGTTAGTAAGATGAAGAACAAAGACCTTCAAAGCAAATGTTGACGCAGTTTAAGGCACGATAACAGCTCCCCACAAGTTATCAATTTCTTCTGACTCTGGTCCATTAATGGCACCTTTATTATTTAATCAGTTGTTCAAAATGAAGTCCATGAACTACATGCACTAGTATTACCTCATATGACAACAACTTAATACATTAAGGTTCTATTTTATTCCTGGTATGAAGATGGAAAAACTGTACCTAAGTGGTGTGGTAGTTCAAGAGTCAAGAGTTTATTAAAGTTTTGTTTTTCCAGCTGCCTAGCTGGAGGGGGTGTCCTAGGGTCTAGCCCTTAAGAGTCTCTAGTTTGGGTATAGAATGCCAGCTATACATATGCAATGAGCAGTCTGAGCTCAAGCCTGGAGTTCCCT
The DNA here is from genome assembly GCA_004024765.1 of Zapus hudsonius. Lineage (NCBI taxonomy): Eukaryota > Metazoa > Chordata > Mammalia > Rodentia > Dipodidae > Zapus > Zapus hudsonius. The sequence goes on along the minus strand of PVHP010002802.1, from coordinate 21,443 downwards.
GCTATGTTTTGCAGTTTTTGAGTGTGCTTGCTTGAAGCATGGTGCTGGTCTTTATTTCTCTCTGCTTAGACTGTGAAAGGGGACCAGCTTCCTTCTCTATTATGGAACTTCCCCTAAATTTCCCTTTCTCCCATTAACTGTGTGCCTGTTTGTAGATTCATCCCAGCAGCATGTGGTAAGAAGTCATCTTCCAATGTTGTATCCTCTTGGGGGACAGAATGAGGACATGATCTTGAATCTGGATCCAAACCTTAGATTTTTAACATAACTTAGTAATAAAAATGATGATGGGAAAGTGAACGTGATAATAACTAGTATTTTTTGAATAATTTTTAATGTTCTAAGCAAAGAGTAAGCACTTGACAGGAACAAAATGATTTTAGTTAAATTAGAACAAATACAAGGTCATCTGACAGGGTCTCATTCAGCAGGGAGGGGCCAGTACCTAAGCAGAATCTGGGCTTCCAGAATGTGTCTGTCAGGAACCGAATGGTTCTCTAACTTCCTAAGAATCAAAGGAACAGCAATAACTTACATAGCCAACTATAAAAAAGACCCATTTTACTGGTAGTAACTTAGGAAAGTAACTAAAATAAAGAAAAAGACAATTTGCAAAAAGAAAATCTAAGCTTTACTGCATACTGGTTCTCAGTTTGATTTTCTTCTGAAAATGGTGCCAGTCATAATGAAAAAAAAAAATAACCCTGAGACAGAACTGAACACACAATTTTACAACTGTAAAAAGAAAAAAAAAATGATCAGGAGTTGTTAAAAGAAAATGACCTTGAACACATTGTGTTTATCTTCCTTAACTGAAGACTGGAGATAATAATAATTTTGGGGTCTCATAATATTCTATGCAAAATTCAATAACATGATAATTTTCAATAATGAAACCTGTGATGACAATAATGATATCTAATTGGATTCTGGAAATGCTGTCTTTTCAAAAGAGAAGTACTAGGAAGGTAGATGGTACCTCTGAGCTGTAATTAATGAGCTCACTGAAATACCAGATGCCAGAAACAGATAAAGTTAACTTTTTAAGTTTCCAAATGTCGAGCCTAATCCCCAAACTCAACTCATAATCCTGTGTCAAATTTGTCCACTGCTAATTAGCTTATGACAAGTTTGTCTCTCCCTGAAATTTAAAAGTCTTATCTAATGATTCCACTAATGTTACTTATTAACACTAAAATAACAGTAACATAATTAATTTCTAAGGGTTGACTTGAACGGCATTAATCTTGTTGACATCATTTGGTATGAACATGGCTGTCATATCTTCAAATAAAGACTGAAAGCATGTGACTGTTGTGTCAGCAGCTGACAGTTTGAAGAAGCTGTGGGGTTGGCTCTGTGGAAAGACATACTCTCTTTTGTGATGCTCAATGGTATCAGTTGTATTTGTAGCACAGAGGGAGGCAGAATAGAACTTTCATTGCTTATCAATCACTTCTTCCCAGGCCCCCATCAGGAATTGAGACCCATCCTCAGATTATAAACTCCAATCATCTACTGCCTTAGGCAGTTACTTCAAAGCACAAGCCCCAAACTGGTAGCATTTAGAACACACTACTGTTTAGAAATGAGTTTCTTTCTGTGCTCATCCTCATGGTATTGAAGCAGGATATGAAGGGAATATGAAGAGGACATGAGAAAGAGTAATAGGCACACATGTATACACACATACACATGAAGATCTGACTTAGGATTTGCACTGGTTAAGAGTTAAGACTTTGATTCATTTGCAAAGTCAAAACTGCTGTGAAGACTAGAGACAACAGTGCATTTTCTGAGATTATCTCAAACAAAGATATTAAGCAAGAATATTAAAACAGCTAATAAACCATGCATAAGCCAAAATGTATGTCAGAAGCCCTTGCAACCTTTGACTTTAGCTGTCGCCGTGCCTTTCATCTGGAAACCTGAATAATACACCTCATTAATAACCTTACAATTCCATTTACAAAAGGAAACTCTTTAAGATAAACCAGCTTGCATAATTTTAGTTAATTTTTTAACTTATTTAATTTTTCAAAGATACTTAACTTTTTAACCTCACTATAAATTAATTTTTATATAATGTAACTTCACAAGCCACAAAATCATATAGTCATTTTTAGAAGCTTAATTGGATCATTTTATCATATGCATACTATAATCTATCTGTGAATGCACACTATCCTTTTCTTAATCAATAGTTCATATTGCTTTGCATTGACTTGCCCTGAAATTTCTTTCTGCAGCCTAAGTCAAGATCCCAACCACACAGAGTGGAGTCCTGACAGGGACTACGCATGCTACACACACAATTTTGGGCTGATCCTGCTATTGTGCCTGGCAGCTCCATATCAAAATGAGATTTCTGAAGACTAGATGCTCTAGAATGAATGATGGAACATGTATTTATGAGGTTAGGATTATGTGTCAGTACATAGATAGTGGGGGATAGTGGGACATATTCCTATTATGAAATACCCTATTCATAGAAGAAAACGGGAATTATGTTTTTAAAATTTTTATGAGCCACGTATCTATTATGGCAATCCTCCCGTCTCTCCCAAGTATAGAGATCTAAAGCATGAGCCACTATATCCTGTACTACTTCTGAATAAACAAAGTCATATCAATCTATCCTGAGATAATGATAAGTATATAGAAGTGAACAAGGGCTGGGGAGATGACCTAGCAGCTAAAGGTGTTTGCTTGCAAAGCCTGTTCACCATGTTCAATTCCCTAGTACCCACACAAAGCCAGATGCACAAAGTTGCAAATGCATCTGAAGTTTATTTGCACTGACAAGCGGCCTGATGCACCCATTCTTTCTCAGTCTCTGTTTCTATTTCCCTCTCCCTCTCTCTCCTCACAAATAAATATTTTTTAAAAAGAAATGAATAAAATCTAGAGATTTTTAATCAAAAGATTCTGATCTTATAATTTCTGATTTGTGAATTTTGGCAGATTATTTCATTTCCCTTAGCCTCATTTTCATCAACCAATAAAATGGTCCTAGAGTGCCTCACAGGATTATGGTGAGAAATGAAGAAAGTTTGCAGTAGTGCTTAGCATGTAACCTGGCATGGCATAAATATTCATCAACAAACTGAAGCTTTTGCATACTCCAGAGAAACATTTATCATTGAATGTACTCTCATTTCACACAGGGAGAAAGTGAACATCTGGGGAACACTCTTTGGCTATCCGTTCATAGACTAATACCAAATAAATATCATTACTTCATCTTTCAAGAGAAGGTGTCACAGGGAAGCCTTTTCCCAGGGGTGATGGAAACACAGGTTCTCTCCCCAGACAGGGAACAAATAACAGATTAAAGAGTGATTACACCAAAACAAGTTTTGGTGAACCAATGATTTTATTGGGGTTACTTACAGAGCAGGGTGAGGGGTTGCTTACAGGAGCAATAAACTCAAACACAGCTGCACCATGAGAAGTCTCTGTCCACCCAGGATAATGACCTCTTCTCCATAGTAGCTTCCATGGATGACTCACAGAAGCTTACATCTGCAGCACACTGCATAATCTGCAGGCAGCTCAACTGGAGAACCCCTAGCACACTGCATCCCTGGCGCAAGTCTTCTCCCTAAGCAGTTGTTTTCCACTTACATAGCCTTAGGGTGGGGTCTTTCAGCTCTTTTCCAGCCTTGTTGACTTCCTTCCTTCCTATATCACTCCCCACCCTGGACTAACCTCACTCACAAACACACACACACCCACAAGGAAAGTTTCAGTTTCTAATTAACATAACCTTAGAGAGTGGTTGTGTGACCTTTAAGTTTCCGGTCTCTCAGTCTTGACTTCCTGAATCAGAGCCTCCTTTCTCTCTTCACAAGACAATAGAGGGTCATCTGTCCATCACAGATATGAAGAGCTAATATGTTCCAGGGTATTTGTGGGGAAGTACTGAGGGAAACGGGGAATTGCTACCCCTAGGTGTTCATCATGTACCTACAAATAGACAATTAGAATGTGTAACAAGGGATGAGGAAGAGTAAACCTGAACTATAACATAGCCCACAGTACATGAGGGTGATCTTGATGTGTGAGGGATACAATGTAACATCTGGTGTTGGTGTTGAGAGCCAAGAGTTCATGATTAACACATAGGAGGAGAGGACAGAACTGAGATTGTTTTGTCAATAAACCTTAATTATCTTCTGATGGAATTCTTGTTCAAGAAGACTTTACATGAAACAACAAAACCTTTCATTATTTTCTTCACAAAATTCCTGCAATTCAATTATTTTAGCAAGCAACTTGCTTATATAAACAGAATTCAGAATAAAAGACAAAAGTTTATTATGAGGAATCAGTCAAGATTTTCAAAATGGAATTTCACAATACCAAATTATTTTGACTATATTTTAAGGAATTTTAATCATTATTCTTCCTTAAAAGAACTGTCTAGAACCTTGTGAAGTTAAACTTCAAAACCATATTATTTCTTGGACATCCTCTAAAACACACTTAAGAGTCTGTAAAGGTGAGGTTGTATTCTACTGACATATGTCCAATAAACTCAAATTAGCTTTATCAGTGGTTCATGGAATTGAAAATCAACCATAAGTAAAATGTTGACAAGAGTTTGGGGAAAAAAATCCTAAAAGTAGAACATTTATCTTTTGAGGTCTGGAGAAGATCATATTACTGAAGCTTGTAAGGTACAACTTTTTGTCATTATTTGGTTTACCTTAATAATAAAGTCAAATTGTTGTGGTTTGTATTGATGGCAATTACATCTGTTACACGCTGTCTGTATAACAACCTCTTACCTGGCATGTGTGGAATCATTAGGTATGACCACTAGAAATATAAATGTTCAGGTTTAAAGGAGAGTTTCTTTAAGATCACTTCATGCCCATGGCAAGACCCCAGTCTCTCTTTGAGTTTAGTTAGCAGGGATAGAAAATGCCTCAGTAGTGTATTTACTTTTTTCTGCAATGTAGAGGCATAATAAGAACCATAGAGTGGCTATAAAATTACTCAACAGGTCTCTGCTGAGGCTATCTCTGACATGGTTTGAATCTGTGAAGAAAAATCTTTTGATTTTTCTTGCTGCCTTAAAAATGTCCCTCAAGGACTAGGCCATCTCTGCTTTACTCACACTTGCCTGGATGCCCACAGCTGTTCTTTCCCTCAAGTAGGGACAATTAGGCTCACTCATTTGGTCACACTCCCCAGTAGGGCCAGTACAGACTTTGGATAGATTGGCTGTGGATGTCCAGCCCAAGAAAGGCAGACTCTGCCATCAGGTTCCAGGTGAGCATTCCCCTGTGACTGAGTCACACATATAAACTTCCTATCACGCCCATGGCTAATACGGAGTAAATTAGCTCTGTACTCTTCCTACTTCCCTACTCGCTTGCAATCACCTAGAATAGGAAGGCGAGCATGCCCAGCTCAGACCCATGGGTTGACTGCCCACATCCTCCCAGATCAAGGTGGACCAGAATGCTCAACAGAGCCCCCACTGAACCACTGCTACTGTATTCTTGACAAGTCAAAGGGATTATCTCCAGATGGGCAAACCAGAACACCACATAATAAGACAGACCAGGAACCAAGGTAAGATATTTCCACTAAGAATGCCTCCTCCTGTAGTTGAAGCCTCCAATGAAAAGTATTTAGAAAAAGCTGGATACAAAAAATTCCAAAATGCAATGATGATGAGCTCACACATCAAACTTAACAAGGACATGCAAAAAGGGCAGAATAAAACACAACAGAATCAACAAAAACAACTCAATAAATGGAGAGGTGAATGAATTCAAACAAGACACAAGCAAATATTTGGAATGAGTTCAAAGAGAGCATAATCTACTAAATGCAATAATAAAGTAAAACCAAGAAAGGAAAATGAAACATAAATTTAAAAAAGAGATGCAGAATAAAAAGCTAACAGAAATTTAAAAAAATGAAATGACTCAATTTGCCCACTAAATAATGTAACTCATTATATATATATTTAACAAAAAAGTCTCCCAAAATGTCTCACCAACAGAATAAATCATGTGGAAGACAGACTATTGAGACTTGAGGACAAAACAGAGGAAATAGATTGGGAGGCCAAAATCTATGACAAATTAAAAAATAAAACATAAAATAAAACAGGAGAGAAATCTGGGTCACATTAATAAGACCAAACATTCAAAACATTCAAACATATGAAAACAAGAAAGGGGAGACCTAAAGATCAAGGGAATAGAGGATACCTTCAATAAAATTATAGAAGAAAACATTCCAAGTCTTGTAAAAGGAAGATCCATCCAGGTATCATACACCATGATCAAGTAAGTTTCATCCCAGGTATGCAGGGATGGTTCAACAAAAAAAAAAAATGTTGAACAGTTAATGACATAAAAAATAAGGAAAGAAATAAGAAATCCTTGCTCTTTCTCACAGATGTAGAAAAGGCCTTTGACAAAATACAGCATCCTTTCATGATTAAAACACAACAATCAGGGATGGGTGGGGGGAATTGGGGAATTCTGGATAACAACGCATTGTTTGCCCACTAAATAATGTAACTCATTATGGACAATAAATATATATTTAAAAAACACTGGAAAGACTAGGGACAGAGGAAGCATAGCTCAACATAATTAGGGACATAAGCCAATATCATACCAAATGAGGAAAAACTTGAGGTATTTCCAAGCATTTTAATTAAGGTCTGGAACAAGGCAGAGGTAACGTCTCTCTCCACTGCTATTTAATATAGTACTTGAAGTCTTAGCTCAAGCAATAAGACAACAGAAATATATATATATATATATATATATATATATATATATATATATATATATATATATATATATATATATATACTGAAAAAGAGGAAATCAACCTTATTTTGCAAATAATATGATTCTATAAATCAGTAACCCAAAAGACTCTACTAAAAACTCCTAGAGCTAATAAACACTTTCACCAAAGTTGCAGAATATAAAATCAACACGGAAAATCAGCAGCCTTCATAACCAAAGACAAACGTATGGATAAAGAAATCAAGCAACCAGCCCTATTTATAATAGCCACAAAATAAATATCTTGTAATATCAAAACCAAGGAAGTGAAAGATCTCTATAATGAAAATATTAAAACACCAAAGAAGTAAGTTGAGAAAGACATAAAAGATCCCTCATGCTCATAGATAGGAAGAATTAATATCATTAAACTGGTTATCCTACCAAGAGCAATATGCAAATTAATGCATTTCCAGTCAAACTTTTAGCACCATTCTTCACATAAATAAAAAAAAACAATAGTCTCATAATTCATATAGAAACACAAAAGGCTTCAGATAGTAAAGAATGATCTCAGCAAAATGAATACAACTGGTGTTATCATCATACCTGATATCAAAATATACTACAAAGCCACAGTAATAAAAATAGCATGGTATGCGTGGCACAAAAGACACATAGATCAATAGAATAAAACATGAGATCCATAGTCTGTTTTTTTTTCTTCTTTGTCTTTCAGACTGCTTGTTGAGTAACCCTTCCTCCTCTTCCTCCATGTTTCTCTTTCCCCCTGAGCTTTCTACTTCCATGTTGGTAATCTTGATGCTTACTAACAGTCAACTTCTGCTATTCCAGGTTAGGAGCCACACCGGAGAGAGAGAACATGCAGTGTTTGTCTTTCTGAACCTATGTGACCTTGCTTAGTATGATTTTTTCCAAGTCCATCCATTTTCCTACTAATTTTACTTCACTTTTTCTACCACTGAGTAGAGAATTCCATGTGTCTATGTGGCACTACTTCAGTAACCATTCATCTGTTGATGGGCTTCTGGGTGATTCTAGTTCCTAGCTATTGTGAACGGAGCAGTGATAAATATGTGTGGGCAAGGGTCTCTGTAGTGGTCTTTATGGCATGTGCCCAAAAGAGGTATAGCTGAATGTAATGGTAGATTTATATTCAGTTTTTTGAGGAACCTCCATACTGATGTCCATAGTGGCTGTACAACTTTGCTCTACAACCAGCAATAGAAGAAGGTTCTACTTTCCATACACCCCAGCCAGCATTTGCTGCCATTTAATTGTCTGATGATTGCCATTCTAACTAGAGTGAAATGGAATCTCAAAGTCGTTAAGTTCTAGCAACTACCACTACTCTTTCTTCTAGTCTTTCTGTGGCTCCAGGCCTTATGCTAAGAGTAGGGAGAACAAACACCCCAAGATAGAGGCTCAGGGAAATACTATCTGGAAAGAGTCCGGTAGCCGAGGAGATTTAGAGAAACACTCAATTACTGGGGGTTATTATATTATTATATGGGTTCTCATGAAATTAATAAGCTATTGCACAGATAAGTAAATCATCAACAGAATAAACAACCTATAAAATGAGAAAATCTTTACCAGATATACATCCAACAGAGGATGAATATCTAGAATGTAAAGAGAATTCAAAAACTAGAGAATAGAAAAAAAATCAACCAGGGTTGGAGAGATTGTTCAGTTGTTAAAGGTGCTTGTTGCAAAGTCTGCCAGCCTGGGCTTGATTCCCCAGTACCCACATAAAGCCAGATGCACAATGGGGAACATGTGTCTGGAATTCATTTGGAGCAGCTAGAGGCTCTGTCGTGCTCACACAAACTCTCCCTCTCATAAATAAATGAATGAATGAATGAATACTTTTATAGATATCTATCAAGCAATTCAAGAATGGGGCAGGGAACTGAGGAGAGGATATTCAAATGGCCAATAAGCATCTAAAACATGCTCCGTATCTTTGACTATCAGGGAAACGCAAGTTAACCCAACTTTGAGAGTCCATCCCACTCCAGTCAGAATATCTATCATTAAAAATCAAAAGACATCAAATGCTCACAAGAACGAGGAACCCTCATCTTCTGTTGGTGGAACTGCAAACTTGTACATTCACTAAATCACTATGGTGGTCCTCAGAAACGTAAAAGGAGGCTGACCAATTGGCCCGGGTGCAGCATTCCTGAACGTGTGCCCTCAAGACTCGACTCTTTACTGAAAAGATACTTAGCTGCTATGCTGCTGCTCCATTCACAACAGCTCAGACCTGGGATCACCCAGATGCCCATCAACTGATGAATGGATAGTGAAGATGAGTTACAGATACACAGTGGAATTCTACTCAGTGGTAAGGAACAAGGAAATTATGACATTTTCAGGAAAATAACTGGATCTGGAAAAGTCATATTAAGTGAAGCTTCATGGGCTCAGAAAGGGAAAAACCCCACCTTATCTGTCATTGCAGATCCCAACATAGAACATTGATTTGCTTATAAGCTGTAGAAGAATCAGTAGAACTCCCAAAGAAGCTGGAATGAGGTTTGAAGAAGGGAGGGTGAGGAGGGACAAGAGGAGGGAAACTTGATAGGCAAATGGAGGGACAGAATCCAAGGGGTAAAAAGTCTGTGAGGACTGAGGGAGGGGAGGGGAAGAAACACAATCTGATAATAGTGTGAATCAGTACCATAGAAGCCTTCCTCTTGGTTAGCTAATTAAAAAGATATCTCTTAATAAGAAAGACATGGAAGGGGGGAGTTTAGACAGAAGCACCCTTCAGGAGTGGAGAACACTTTACCCTAAAATCATGGATTTTTGCTGGTAAATCCCAGCACCAAAACTGGCTACCTTCAACAGTGAGCTGTTAGTTACTCAAGACATCAAAACAGTAAAACAGTATTGCTCAAGACACCAGAAGTTGGGCTCCCAGGACACTGAGACATCATGCTAGTACTGAGTAGGGTGTCAGGACCTGGCTGGCTGGCTCTCAAAGTTCTGGAAAGTGCTACGTGAGTACTGGGGGATAAAGGTTACCAAAGGTTACCAAAATGATCAAGCAGTGGGTCTTGCAAGCTACGAAATCAACCAGCTAGACAAGATTTTACACTAGTGTAATAATGGCACACAGACAGGCTGTGGAGGTGATGAACTGCTCTCTGATTGAATATGAGGCCCTCTTGGGGTGGGGGTTTCATACCTGGTACTGTGAGTCAAATCAGAGCCTACGACTTGTACAATCCGAGACCATAGAGGGAAATGTGCACTGTTCTTTCACTAAAAGAAGATGCTATGCCCACATCAAAGAATCTTCAAAATGTCTGTGTGCATCCCATTTGATCCATGCTGTCCCCACTCTTGGCTAGAGAATCTACTGGTTACAGATGACAGTGGATTACCAGAGAGACCTAAGACTCAAAAGTATGACAAGAAAAGAAAGCAAACTGCCTAGCGCCAGATGAGCCATCTCTGCCCAGGAAAGATTACTATGAGTGTGACCCGTTAAGTATGAGTGCTGCTCTCATTACTAGCCTGAAAACCTCCTCATCAGACACTGAGGAAACTCCAAACTTATCAAAGCAGAAAATCAGAGAGCTCAACACTAAAATGGACTTAAAACATGCCCACCAAGGGAACAGAGTGGAAGAGAGGGCGGAAAGAATGTGAGAGCCACAGGATGAGAAGGTGTACTCTGAGGCACCCCCCCAGGAAGACATTCATGACAATCATGGTAAATGCATGGCTGCAGTGAATAGAGAGCCTCAATGAGCAGGACCCTCTGTGAAATGGAGGCCAGGGAGAGGCCACAGAATAGTACAAGCCATCAGGGAGAGAACCAACTTTCAATATGCTCATATCTTGAAGTTCTCAATGGTCTTTTACCTCTGTGGTTCATATCCCCCTACGAGAAATATTTCCTTTGGTGCTTACTATACAAAATCCTTTAAAAAGCCAAAATGTTTCTAAGGCTTAGCATTATAGATGTTATAAACTGAAATTAATAACAAAGAAACTATTATTACTAATGAGATTATGTTGATTTTTTATTTTACATCTTTACTATTTGGTTTGTGTTTTAGTTGTGTGTTCATGGGTATATCATGAGATTTTCATCCCAGATTTGGTTCCTTGACCTTAGAGATTGTATATATACTTTAATTTTTCAATTCTAAATTTTCCTAAAAGTATTGTTACAAAGAAAGCACGAGCCTCAGCATTTGTGAGAAATCTGGGTAATTGCAAAGTAATAAGAATTTCTGCTTATGCTGCCTAAAGCAGCACTAATCAGTTAGATCAAGAAGTCTGCCAAGGTCATGTTTCCAGTGGAAGGTCATTGAGATGCTCTGAAAGTACCATCTGCAACTGTACTAATATCCATCTTTGATCACTATAGAAATGTTTGAGAAGAAATTAATTTCAGCAAGGGAGAGGTTTTCTAAATCTCATTTAAAGAATGTGAAGGTTAGGCTGGAGAGATGGCGCAGCTGTTATAGCGCTTGCCTGCAAAGCCTAATGACCCAGGTTTGATTCCCCAGTACCCATGTAAAGCCAGATGCACAAAGTGGCACAGGCATCTAGTTCATTCGCAATAGCTAGAGGCCCTGGTGCACTCATTATTTCTCTGTGAGTTCCTCTCTGCTTGTAATAAATAAAAGTCAATGAAAGGTAAGTAACATGTTAAATACTTAATACCTGTTGAATTGCTTTTGATCTCTTAATTATAGTGACCAGCTGACTGCCTCTCCTTATTTTTAGTATTTCCCAAAAGTATTCAATTAACATTATTTTCTAATATTAATGTATCAGTTATTCATAATAAAGCACAAAAAATATTGGCAAGAGTAATATAAAAAAATCATCTGTGAGATGCACAGAATTAAGCTGTGTGCAGTTTCCTTTCTCATTTCATATGCAGTTTTTTTCAGTGCAACTGTTAGCGTTAATATACACTCATATCCATATTTATATCAGGTCATGTACAGTAGGAGGATTTTCATCTTTAAAAGCATTATTTTAATGTCTGTAAAATATCTCATGATAACATTTACTATAAATTATCTAAAATTTTACTGTCTTTTGGAACACTTAGGTTATTTTCAAATTGTTGTGATATTGAAATAATTCTTCCTCATGCATACATTCATGATTTCATCTCTGAACAATTTCTTAGAACAAATCCCTAAACTAGGACTACTGTTTCAAAGATTAGGGTGTTTTAAACTTCTCAAATTAGAAGGTTGAGCTGTTCAAGGCAAACGGTTATATTGAGTGTAAACTAGAAGAAATTCAGTTGTGCCCAGAGGCCTTGTTATCAATAGAAGTTCTATACATATTAGCTCCCTGAGTGTATTAAGAAAGTAAAAGCATTATGACTCCATCAGAAAATTACCAGGTATGAAAATTGTTGCTGGTTTCTTTGGTAGAGTTGTTATTTTGTATGTTTATTATCATAAAGCCAATCAAATTTAAACTCTAAGTCCATAACAGTTAACTTAGAAGAGCTTGTATGTAGGCTCAGACTCTAGTGTGGGGCACGGCAATTTCCCACACAGCTCAGGTGGACAGACTGCCTACTCTGTGCCAAGCAGCTTCATGTGAGCCCATCCTCATTCTGTGGTTCCTTTGTTCTGAGCCAAGACTCAGCAAAAGGAAGTTGATTTTATTCGAGGATCCCAACAAAATCTGCAAGCCTAGAGTCGGAAGCTGGAAGTAGAGTGTGGACACCTACGTACACACACAGCTTCATGGCTTTAGCCTCTCTCCTTCCACCTCTTCCTTTCTCTCTTTGGATACTTGTTAATGCTATTTCATGGCACTCAGGCCCCAAACAAAGTAGCAGTATGGAGATGTCATGGTGCCTGCACAAGTGGAGCTCTGGAGCCAGTAGGTAAGTGCTTTTCCTTCCTCCCCCTCAACAGATGAGTCCAAGGCTACAAAGCACTGTGGCAAGAGGGAGCACAGGTCTCTCAGAAAGAAGACCAAGGCCCATCTCAAAAAGCCCAAAGGTGGACCTTACAGCCACTCGCTTAACTCCTTAGGATATTTCCATGAAATCTTGTTTCTAAATAAATTACACTTATACCACAGCTTATCTCGGGCTCTATTTCTCAGGGGCCAGTCTAAACTAATATAATAAAGATGAATGAATCTCAAAAAAGTATGCAAGGTTTTATTGGTGGGTCCTCCATTAATCAACCATTAGCACATGCTCTGTCACTGCCTTTTCTCTCTCTCCACATGCCCCCTGTGTTTCCTCCTTTTTCCCTCCCTCCTCTCACTTCCACTTTCTTGTACTTGTCTCCTCTCATCCCCTCCCTTCCTTCTCCTGTTTTTTCTTTTACACATGTACACACAAACACACACAGAGACACACACACACACACACACACACACACAGAGAGAGAGAGAGAGAGAGAGAGAGAGAGAGAGAGAGAAACATACCTTAATAGAATAGAAAAGAATGTACCCAGAAGCCATAAGACTTTGCAAGAAAGTTCAAGTGTCAGAGGTAGCATACTGCAAAGTGAGTTGTTGGTCAGGAGGGCCTTTAAGACCTCCAAAAATACTAGATCTTGTCAGTGGTCTTGGCTGCTTGCCAGAACTAGATGTCAAGAACCTATTGCTAAAGACACCACATACTTCATTTGCAGGATTCTGAGAAATCAAGTTGGAACTGAGTCAGAAACCATTACATGATATCTGACTCTCATGGTGCTGGAAAGTGCTATACAGGTAGCTTGGCGAGAAACGTCCTCAACAGTCTTAACCAGCAGTGGACTCTGCACACAACGTGACTGCTAGGCAAGATCTGCTCACTGGTTGCAACAGTGGCAACTGTTTGGGGTCTTCAACTGCTCTCTGATTGGACTTGAGAGCCAATCCTCAAGCGGGCAATGATGCCTGTAACTGAAAAACTAGTCAAAAGCCTATGGCTGGAAAGATCATGAACACTAGGGGGAAGTTACTAATGTTGTCTAACATATTAACTTACCCTCTCAATATTTATGTCTGTGCCCATAAATTAGAGCAGCTCTCACCTTTGGTCAAAGAAGCTTATTTTTACAGGTGGGAAGACTCAAAACTCCTAAAGTTGCTAAGAATATGGCCATTGAGTGCTGAATAATAACTGAGATAGTCCTATCATGCCCTGTAAGGCTTGCGAAAGAGGGGGCAGAAAAAATATAAGAGCAAAGAGTGGGGAGGAATGCTTGGGACACTGTCTTCAAGTGGCTGCTGCATTTATCACTTCACTGTGACTTTCGTTTCCTGCACAATACCTGCATATTACCACGGTGGAGGAGGGCACAGCAGGACATCACACTGGAGGCTGGACTAGAGGGAAACAGGAAGAGATTAAGTGGAAGGTGGCCGAAGGAAGAGGGTAAAAGAAAGTAATGGAAGGAGATTGTCATCAAAATAAATTATGTGCATGTATGAAAATTACCAATAAAAAGTTTAAACAAAAGAAATAGGAAAAAGAGAAAAGGAAAGGGATCAGGGAAGGCGAGAGGAGGGTAGGGGAAATGAATCCTGTTGTGTCAATTAGCAAGATTCCCCCATACCCTTGATGTCTCCTCTTAGTAATTTACTAATTTTCCATCCATTGACTCTGCCTGTGGCAATAAACTTCCATCTGTCTTTGCTGTATTCAGAGTTGAGTCCAATCTGTCTTCTCTATTATAACCATCTTGACAATGCACACAGCAGAGTGAACCAGTATTCTTCCAAAGATCAATACATGATGTTACAAAATCATAGATGCATAAAAGGTTAGTATAAAATACAAGAGAGGTCAAAGCAGTACATGAAGGAAGAGCTTAACAGGTCACTGATATAACTTCAGGTTTTAAATTGCAACATTAAGGAAACTACTATTTGTCAAACTCCTCATAGTATTAAGGAAGATTCAGTTATCTGACATTAAAACATTTATGTCCCTTATTTCACTACCTACATGTGAAAGGTCATATTTCTTTATATACTTTAATCAAAACAACATATTGTAACAAATTGAATGTAAACTCAGACATAAACCCACTATCTTCTAAGAATCCATCCACTAAAGAGACTCATAAAGTATAAAGTAATATTTACATTTTATTGGTTCATGGCTTGATTTCTCATATAAATATTAATAATATTAACATTACATTAAAATATAATTTTAATTTGTCAAATTTCACTTTAATGAACATCTGTGATCATAGCTCACATGAAGCTTCATAGACTTCTCTGTGATTCCCAACAGCCTAAAGGATCCTGTGAATGAAGCTCTTTGAACACCTTATTGTACAGTATCAGGAGTCCCAGCATTCCCCAAGAGTGGCCAAAGACTTGTTTCACAGTAACAATCTAACAAATCAGATCACGGTTATGCTGTTGAGTTTGACGAAACTAGGTAAATGTAGTTAATGCTATTTTGTCTTTGGAATAAAATATTTCCAAGAAGGAAGCAAGGCAGTAAATAGCTTGCCACGAAAATAGACCTTGTTTGGGGAATTCTAATTTCTAAATCAAATTAAAATCATCTGCTTTCATTACCCTATCCCAAGACATAAACATGTTGCTGTTTTTCAAACAGAAGATAATGAAGTTAATTTGAGTTTAGGTTGATACTAAAATGAATTTATGATACACAGTAAACACATTGTGTACTGGAATCATGTTTCCAGAGGCTAATTTCATTGTGTTATTAAAATGTACTATTAACATTTAGATCTTTTAAGATACCTCTAATGACAGGAAATACAAATCATTTTCTCTCACTGAGCACAAAACTCACATTGTGCACTTTATACTACAGAAAGTCTGAAAAATTTCTGTGATTTCATGGACAAAGTACTAAAACTACTAACCATCACTCTGGAAATGGATATCATAACGATCTGAATCACAATATCACAAGTTGAGACATGAAGAACACATTAAACAGAGTTCAATCTAGGATGACAATTCAGTTATCTTTGTTCAGAGTCAGTATTTCCTGAAACATATCCTACTGAAACATGAGGATGTGCCTTCAGCTTGTACTGTAGTTCCATTCCGTGGTAAAGAGCCAGCAAGATGTGCAATTAAAGAGCTCAACTTTGTCAATTTTACTATAAGTCTTGTTTTAAAATTATGTATTATTTTCAATTCTTTTGGGACTTTTCTAAATTCAATACAGCTCTAAAAGATTATATCATTATGTTATATTATATCATTGTAAATTAAAAACTTAAAAATATTCTAACTAATTTAATCTTTTAATTAAAACATTTAAAAACATTTTGAAATGCATATCTGTGTTCTTACAATAGATTCACAACTCACTGGGGCAAAGTGAAGCTGTGTAAGTAAGCCTTTGATGTTTAGGGGTGGGAAATATAATATAATTTAATATAAGCATGAAGGACCTCCAGTTTTACTCCCTCTGACCTGATTTGGTTTGTCTTTATGGCAGAAATTTTATAGCTGCCTCATTAGCATAGCACTAAAATTAGTCATCAAGTATGCTTATATTTTATTTATAATAAAAGCGCTGGCAACATCTGAAATGTCCCATATAGGGAGATGATTAAACTACAGCTGTAAGGCAGAATGCCTTATAGTCACTTAAAATGCTATTAGCAAATGGTATTTAATATTAAAATAAATGGATATAATATTAAGGGAAAGGGTGAGAAGAAAAATGGCACCTATGAAAAGCTATAATTTGTAAAAACTATGTGGAGATAAGTCAACTGATATAATACTGATACACTACTGAGAATCTTTTGGTGATATACAACAGAAACCAATTTTCTTTAAAAATGCAGAAAAAAAGATCAAAGAGAATTTGATATTTCCCTGAATCTAAGGAAAGATAAAAATGCGGACTTTATTATGAAGCTGGTAGCAAGAATAGGGACCAGTTCTTCAAAGATCTCCTTAAAGGATACCTTCCCTGCTTTCCTCCCTGACAATGTGAGTCATGGAAGTGGGGCCCATTCCTCCCTAAAAGCTAGGGTCCCCCAGCATTCTCTGAGCTCTAATAGAACAGGAATATTATATCCACTTTCTGATGCTGTATGCCATGGGCACTTTATTCCTTATTTTACAGACTGACAGTTCAAAGTTTTAAATACTATCTTTGTTGTTACTTTCTTCACTGCTGAGACAAAACACCTAACAGAAACAACTGGAGAGATAATAGACTTATTTTGCCTCACAGTTTCAGAAGGATGCATGTGGTGCTTTGGATCAGATGTCCCCATAAACTCACAGGTTTTGAATGCTTGGTCCTATCTGATGGCAACTTGAGAGGTGGAGGCTTACTGAAGGAGCTGTGTGGTTGGGGGTAGATCTTGAGGTTTATTAGGCTCCAGTTTGTCAGTGTTAGCTGGCTTGCTCTCCTGCTGTTGTTTGCCACATATTTGCACAAACCAGTTTATATTATCAAATCGTATGTACACACTTTCCAATCCAGCACCTCTCCCATCACCATAGCTTTGCTATTCTTGGAAAGTCTTGACTTTGTATACCCTATTGCAAGGGTTAATTTCTGTGAATCCTCAGTGAAACAGGCATTGTTGTCTCTCACTGATCTTTACAGATTTGGGGATCAGCACACAGCAGGGATTCCATCAGAATGGGAAACTGTTTTCTCTTGCACTTGATCCAGGGCCTGGATCCCTAGCGGAATTGAAAGGAAGGTAACTTAGATCACATCAGCTCCTGGCTAGAGGTCAGCCCTACCGAACTGAATAGCCAAAGGAAAACAAGCAAATTCACTTGAGATTAGAGGACATTATAGTCAAATGTCATGCCTGCTGTGAGTAAAGAGCACAAAAGCTTTCCTGTGGAGACAATGGCATTACAGAAAGTTAAACCAAGACCGAATTATGCACTGTACGCTTGATCCTGCAGTCTCTTGGGGAAAACAGGTTGTTACAAAGGCATTCTCTTTATGAAGTCAAAACATCCAGGTGTTGCAGACCAATTCTCAGGTGTGGGATCAGAGGAAACACAATGAGACATGTGGAGTCACATGCAAGATATTGGAAGATCACTGAAGATCATGCTGGAAGACCATGGCCTAGGAAAACCCAGTCTCAGATCTTTTATCTGTCAGAGCCAGCATTACTGTCAGCAATTGCAACGTTCCCCAGAAGGGCTGTTTCCAAGGCTTGAATGGCTTTGGAAGCCCTGCTCTGGGGTGCTGATGCAGCCCTTTGAGTCAACAGCATTCCTGTGGGAAATCTCAACTTCACTGCTGCAATGCCCAGCTTGTTCAGCATCAATTTCCCAGCACCTAGCACAGTACCTGACAAGCACACAAAGCTCTCAGCACATTTGCTAAAACACAGAGTAGAACAATAAGCTACTGCTCATTTTACTGCTCATAAAATCATTTTCTCCCTACACCAAGTTTAGGAAAACAATCTTGGATGAATTGAACAGATATAAAACAGATCTGTAATAGGTAAGTTTGCAAGTATTTAGCTGTGGCTGGGTTTTGGTTGGATATAAATGATATTTTGCTAGACAGACTTAGATATAACTGAGAAACCCCCAGAAGCAACACACAGAATTATGTGTGTCACTATCATTTGCAGCCTAGCCATTTTGGATCCAGAGCTTAATGCATAAATGGGTATTTTATTGCATCTCACAAGAGGCTGGGGCCACTGCAACAGACAAGCAAGCGTCAGGTACACAAGCCACATCCTTAGAAAAACATATGAGTGTCTTTCATTGCAAGGATATTCCAAAAGATAACCAGGAATAATTATTATTAACCCTTTCAAGCTAAAAGTAATAGGACTAACTCTATTTGAGTCAATGAATTCATGTCCTCAACCCCTCAAAATGTCAAGCTATTTAAAAGACCAAAATTCTTCTGGCTTCAAGTTTTCACTCTCCATAAACCCAAGAACACATATTACACAGGTGGTTGTTTACAAAGTTTAAAGAGAAAAATCAAAGCTAATTCTCAGATGGTGAGAAATAGATTACTGTGAGCAGCAAAGGAAAAAACACTTGTTCCTCCTGTCACACTCCCCCAGCAGTGTTTGCACTGGGTTTATGCAGGAGGTTAGGTGGCATCAGGCTTTGACAGCTGTTCTTCCTTAGACGTCCCTACATTTACCAGCAGCTACAACATAAACGAGTGACTAGAATTCCAGTCCACTAAAAAACTTGACTTGTTGTGCCTTGTTATAAACCCACTTTGCCTTGCCACAAATTTTCTGTGGCCTCCATTCCCAGACCTGCTGTGTCAGCCCTAGTCCTCTGATATTCCCACACATGCCAATCCCACTCTAGTTACTATCATCTGCCTCCGGCCAGCTGCCCAATGGCCCATTCCTTGAAATGCTGGCCTCAGAAAAACCCAGCCCTGCTCTTCCTCAGTGGTCAGCACATTATGTCCCTGGCACTTCCCATCGCTGAGGGATATTTACAGCCTATTTCTCAGTTATATTTTACTGCTGTTCTCCACCACCTGGAATGGGAGGGGTGAGGTATTTGGTACATTATTCTGTTTTCTGTTGCTATAACAAAATACCCAAGATCCAGTAACTTATACTGGAAAGTTTATTTAGTGTAGAGTTCTACAGATCTAAGATTGCATGTCTCCATGGGATAAGGGCTTTGTGCTGTATCATAACACAGAGCTTGGGAGCTGAGGCCAAGCAGGCTCATGCAGGAGAGAAAAGAGGCAGCCTGCCTTTGTAACAGTCTGGTCTCTTAGAGGCTCATCTAGTCCCATGAGAGTGAACCCATTCCTGCAAGAGAGGCATTAATCCCTCTTAAGTACCTAGCACTCCCTGAAGGCCCCTTCACTCCTCGTGGCCATGAAATTTCACCATGAGTCTCAGAAGGGACAAATCAGCTTTGATGCACTGCATGCTGTGTGATGAATACTGCAGAAGTTCTAGTGAATTTCCAGAGACACTGCAGGTAAGTTCAACCTAATTTCGATTCAGTGAAAATTCTAATGCCCAAATTCCAAAATTCATGTCTGTGTTTCTGAAGATGCCAATAGTGAGAGTTCAGTGAATTCTTACACAGTAATGATTTTTTATGTTAGAATTCACTGAACTCTTTGTATTGGGGTCTTCAGAAACACAGACATGAGTTATGACAGATAAAAAACTTTTAAAGAACTATGTGGGGCTGGAAAATGACTCACTAATTACAAGTGCTTGCTTGCAAAGCCTGCTAGACTGGGTTTGATTTTCTAGAATTCATGTAAAGCCAGATACACAAAGCAATGCATGTGTCTGGAGTTTGTGTTTACAACAGCAAGAGGCCATACATACCCATTCTCTCTCTCTCTCTCTCTCTCTCTCTCTCTCTCTCTCTCTCTCTCTCTCTCTCTCTCTCTCTCTCTCTCTCTCCTCTCAGTTAAATAAAATGTTTCTTAAAATTTAAAGATTGGTGTCATACAAGCAAGGCTGTCAACATATAATGAAATTTAAAATGCACAGGACATGGCTCACATGAAGGACAAAATCAATCAGGACATTAGAACCAGAGATGGAGATGATGCTTCCTTTCCATGAGTCCTTGTGGTAGTTGAAATGTAAATTTATGGCCCCATGGTCTTAGGTAGTTTTGATTAAACATCCTACTTAGTCTTAAACAGGCAGAGTCCTACTGCTGGAGGTGTGTAATGGGATGGGGTGGGGTGGGGGGGATCTTGAATCCAGCCGGGCTAGGTGTGTAAAGGGCCATACTATGAGCCCTGGCTGCTCCCGCTGATGCTGGCAGTTCTGTCTCTCTGCTGTGGATGTATAGAAGCTTCCCCTCGAGTCTCTAAGCCTGAAGTAAACCCCTTCCTTCTATAGGCAGCTCTGGTTGGGTGTTTGTCCCAGCAATGTGAAGGTAACTGCAAGAGTCCACTAACATAGCAGTCAAGGACATGATTAACATGAAGTGGTTAATTCAGCATGATGCATTCAATATTGGCTGGAGAGATGGCTCAGCAATAAGTTGCTTGCCTTCAAAGGCTTAATGACCAGAGTTCAATTCCCCAGTACCCACATAAAGCCAGATGCACAAAGTAGTACATGCATCTGGAGTTTGTTTGCAGCAGCTGGAGGCCCTGGTGCACCCATTCTCTCTTCTCTCTATCTCTCTCTGCTTGAAAATAAATAAATAAATGTTTGTTGTTATTAGTATTATTTTCAAATACTTCAAGACTGTATGGAATAAGGCAAGCACTCTTAACCACTGAACCATCTCTCCAGCCATCAAATATTTTCTTTAAAACAATACTGCTATCATTAGACAATGCATGGTTTCAATTTCACCTGGGTTTCTCCTCACTAATATTTTATGCTGTATGGAATTCTAAAGGCAGATGTTTGTGTTAGGAGATGTCAACGCATTTGACTTACTTTTCAGACCAACCATAATGACAGATGTGCATAGCTTCTCCTTTTTCATTCACAAGAGTCCTTGCTGCTGTCATTACAATGTTATTATCTTACATGATAAAAGAACTGACTGTTGGTTGGTCTATTAATTCAACTCACATTTTTGTTGTTTGGGGTGTGTGGTAGTTTGAATAATGTCCCCCAAAAGAATTAAGGATTTATTAAAATTATTAATTGTCTCCAGGCTTCTGGCTAGAGGAAGTACCACTTTGGCCTAGCCTCCTGGGGATTGACCCTTTCTAATTTGGATGTA
>PVHP010002801.1:74738-85168 GCA_004024765.1 Zapus hudsonius | reverse complement strand
GGAGGTCCTGCCTCACACCTCTGCTCAGAGTACAAGTGGGAAGCTCTGCTAGTCTTTTTGTCTGCTACCATTTATTAGAATAATAAAGAATTGTAAAAATTCAAAAGTTCCTAAGCATTTCAGTAACTCCACTCCATCTGTGCTCACATTTAAAATAACTCATAATTCCAGCACAGGGAGGGGCTCTCTCATCACAGGGCTCATAGATCTGAGAAAGAAGGCATCATCGAGGTGTGGAAAGTCCAGAGAAATATGCCAAAGACTGGAGAGAGAGTTCAGATTAGTTCTAGCATGGTCAGCAATGGTGAATGGGCATCACATGCAAGTATTGGCAAAGACGGAGATGCAAGGAGGGAATGACTGTGACAGAGATGGAACTTTCCTTATTGCCACACACATCGGGGAGGGGCACAAATGCACACATATGTCTTTATTTAGGTTAGAGGACATTTCATGCTGTAAGATATATCTCATTATCTGATTGTATTTTCACAATTGATCTTCTGGCTTGGCCAGATATATGATTCCTCATGTCACAGAGAATATATTCAAGCTCAGAGGGGGAAAAAAACGATTTGTTCAGTTTTTTTTAATGGTTAATATGAATTTGAATTTCAACCTTTAAGCTGATTCTAGGTTCCAGGCATTTTTCCAAATGTCTTGCCTCCTCTCCATTTTCTTCTTCTGTATTTTCCCCTCCCCTCATCTTTCCTTCCCTTACTTCTCCTCTTTCTCTGTCCATCTCTCTGTCTTGTGCTTGGAGGAAGGATGCTCAGGTAAGTCAAGCACCTAGAACAGACTCAGGAGTAGCTGGTGAGTGGATTCCTGCCTTCCCACCCAGCCTCCACACGTGTGCCATCTGCTTCCTGCCTAAGGACAGGAACCCCACCTACTCCTCCTCCCACTGGAGGGTTTAGTGGACCTTGGTGAAGCTCAGCAAGTCCTTCTCGGAGGCCAGTCTTCTAGGTCCTTCTGCACAAACAGAAAAGTGGAGAAGAGAAGGAGCATCTGGGAAAATAACCAGAACTGAGAGAAAGAAAACGTCAGTATGGCTGGCTGGGTTACTTGAACCCGGGGATCCGAAACTTCATATAGGGGGCTGTAACAATAACAAATCAAACAGAAAGAACGGAAGCACCCAGAAGGAAAATGTCAAATGACATATGTAAATATCACTCCCAGACAGTCATTTCTGGCCGTTCCTTCCTAACTGGACCAGAAAATCATCGTAAGCCAAAGACTTGGGAATAGCAGAGAGACAGAAGCTGGTCTCTGGGGGCGTTTCTGCTTCCAGTGATCTCTAGAATTTTCTTTGCCACCAAAAGACACCCTGAGCCCTGGGGACATGTATACACACACACACACACACACACACACACACACACACACACACACACACATCATGGATCCATCCAGACTTGCATTTACCAAAGGGATCCTAGGCCAAGAGTCTCTCTATCATGCATTTTTGTTTAGAACAGATTGTATTTCTTATTTAGGGGAAAACATTTAAATTAATTTTAAAGTTAGTAATGGGTTTTACTATGGCATTTAATAGGTATATTTAATACTTTTTTTTAATCATATCCCCCTTCTGCGCCCTTCCCAGCTGGTCCACTTTCTTACTGGTCCCCTTTTTTCTCCCCTAAATCATCCTCCTCCTTCCTCCTTACCCTCTCTTTCCATCTTGCTCCTCTCCCAGAGCCCCTCCCTGCTTTCCTGCACGTCTGTGTACACATACATGTTATCAATTACTTTGTCATTGCTGGGACAAAATGCCTGGCCAGAAGCAGCTTATGGGCAGAAAATTATTTAATTCATTTTACTATTTTGGGGGAACGTTTCATCATGGCTGGGAAAGGCAGGGTAGGTTGGAGGGGGACACCCACGTCATCTTGCTGCACAGTCAAGAAGCAGAAAGAAGAAAAACAGCAAGTAGATGTGGATATGAAAACTCAAGGCCCACCCCTGGTGACCCACCACTTCTAGCAAGGTTCTGGGTCCTACAGGCTCCACAACCTTCCTGAATACCACCAGCAGCTGGGTATCTAGTGTTCAAACACACAAGCCTATGGGGGGGGGGCATTTTGCATTCAAACTGCAATGTATAAATATGTGTAATACTAAATACATGTAAATCTAGGCTCTCCATATGAAAAAAATGCATTCGTATTTCTGAACCTTGTTTATTTTGATTAACATAATAATCTCCAGTTCCAGAGTAGTTCAGTGAGCGAGAAGTGAGGATAGCAGAAGTGTAGGAATGCATGCAGGTCCAAGTGTACTAGAGCATCGGATTTCACGTAAAGAGCAGGAGAGATGGTTCAGTCAGTAAAGCAGTCAGCCACATGAGCATAAGGATCTGAGTCCCGATCCCCAACTGCTGCTCCCGTAATTCTGATATTGAGGAAGAGGGCAGCAGGATATCCTTGGGAAATGCTAGTTAGCTAGTCTAGCTGAATCAGTGAACTCCATGTTCAGCGAGAGACTGTCTCAAAAAATAAAGTGGAGTTCTGAAGAGATGGCTCAGCGGTTCAGGCACTTGCCTGCAAAGCCTAACCACTCGGGTTCAATTCTCCAGTACCCACATAAAACCAGATGCACAAAGTAGTGCATGTATGTGGGGTTCATTTGCAGTGGCTGGAGGCTCTGGTGTACCCATCTTCCCTCCCTTTCTCTCTCTCTCTCTCTCTCTCTCTCTCTCTCTCTCTCTCTCTCTCTCTCTCTCTCTCTCTCTCCTTGCAAAATAAGTAAATAATAATAATAATAATCTCCAGTTCCATGTATGTCCCTGAAAACGTGAGAAAATCCTACTGTGTCTAGGACTCTGATCTCCTCCATGATGCTCTCATGAAAACTGTCCTGTTTTCTATAGCCTTAAAAAAATCAAATACCTTGGAATATCATTAATCAAGGACATGAAAGACTTGTATAATGAAAACATTAAAGCGTTCAAGAAGGAAATAGAGGAGGATGTGATAAGATGGAAAGATATTCCATGCTCATGGATAGGGAGAATTAATATAGTAATAATGGCAATCTTTCCAAAAGTGATTTACAGATTCAATGCCATGCCGATAAAAATCCCAACCTCTTTCTTCACAGACATAGAAAAAATAATCTTAAAATTTATTTTAAAGGGCAAAAAACCTCAGATAGCTAAAACTATTCTAAGTAAAAAAACTTACACAGGAGATATCACCATGCCTGACCTAAAACATACTACAAAGCTATAGTAACTAAAACAACATGGTACTGGCATAAAAGCAAACAGACCAGTGGAATAGAATTGAAGACCTCACTCCAATATTCCTAGGAAAGGGGCTTCTAAGTCATTGTCCTGATAGTGGCCATGACTCAGAGCATGGAGTGAGGATGCAGAGGAAACAGACTGACTGGCACACACATCATTTTCCTCTGACACCCAACACAGGTGTGTAGAAAGCAATGAGAAGTTCTTGCCTTGGCTCATCATCATCATTGGGAGTGATCAGAACAGGGATCTGCCTAATTCCCACCCACTGTTCAGAGCTGAGTTATAAAGGAGAGCACCAGAAAGCCTTGCCTATCCTCCCCTTCACCTCTCCCTCTTGCACCCACATCCATGAGGAATCTGAACCTGACTTTTGTGGCTCACCTGTTTCATGAACACCTGAGCACTCCCTTACTCTCTGTGTCCTTGGAGCCCCTCCTGAGTCATGAGAGCCTTTGAGCTGGTTCCTATCCCAGCCTTTAAAAGAACAAGTGCCACAGGGCCTCTCCTCAGGGATGCCAACTAGGTGTGGTTTCTTCTCCTTCAAGCATACAGAAATGTCCGAGATATTTGGAAAAGAAGTTGGTATTCTTCTGATATCTTTTTCATTCCTAAGCCAAGATTTCCCAGGGTTTTGTTTTATTTTGTTTCCTCCTGCAAACTTATCCTTGATGGTTGATTGTCTGACCTATCCCTTCTATGTTTCTTGGGGACTTGCTAGTATAGTGAATCAGAGAACACTTTTTGGTTTTCATATTATGTGTGAATGGTGTGAGTACACCTGTGAATGCACATTTGCCTGTGTGTAAGTGCATGTGTGTGTGGTGTATGTGTACATGTGCATACAAGCATGTGCAGACCAGAAGCTAATGTTTTATATCAGATTACTAACATGTCAAGTTGACAACAAAACCATCACAGGGACCAAGTAAAATGCATGGATGACAGAAATGGCAAGAGTGTGAGAAGGACCTAGGGACTGTAGTCCTGCTTGAGCCAAAAGGTTTGGGAGAACAGGACGAAATATGATATCAGAGAATAAGAGTTCCAGAACTCACTCATTGGCCGGTGACTATGTAGACATGACCAATCCTGCAAGCTTTGCCCTGGAGCCCCAATGACATTAGGGAACTTTCTATGAGGATAGGCTCACTGACTGGAGACTTGTAATCAATGTCCCAACATTTGCACCTGTCACACAGTGCTTCAGGCTCTAACCATTTTCACTCCAGATTCTCACGCCTCCTTAAGCATCATGGCTCTAGGTCCAGGACTACCTTCCCTTAGCACCACTTTCCTCCTCAGCACCAAAGATTAAAAATTGCTTAAGCTCATATATGCCCCGTCATTCACAAAGTCTATAACTCCACCTTTGTTCTGAAAGTGACCCCAAAATTGGGCTAGGGAAATAGTTCAGTCATTTAAGTGCTTGCCTTGTAAGCACAAGGACCTAAATTTGATCATTGATTCTTATGGAAAGATTCTGTGTGATGGCACATGCCTATTAACCCAGAGCTGAGGACATGGAGACAGGAGGACCCCAAGAGCTTACTGACCAGCCAGTTTAGCCTAACCTGGTGAGCTCCCAGCCAATGAGAGACTTTATCTGAGAAAACTATAGGTGGATGATGTTCTTGAAGTTGATACCCAAGGCTGTCCTCTGGTCTCCATACACATCACAAGCATGTACGCACCCCCGCACACATGTACATACCTAAACTTGTATATACATGTCCAAAAACTCACACATAAACAATGGCCAACATTCTTGGACATAACACTGTCACCATTTTGCTGGAATCTGGTTTTCATTTTTAGGTAGAGGAGTTAAGTCCAGTGAATGAGTGTAGCTGGTTACCCAACACTACACTCATCCACCCCAAGGGAGGAAGTTCTTCCATTCATAAGCATGACACTGCTTCCTAAAGATCTAAAGGTATGATGTCATTTGTATGTCTATGGCATCATGGCTAGTCTTGAATTCCCTCAGTATCCCTAAGCCTGGCCACCTAAACGGTCTCATCTTCCTTGGGACTTTGCAGTATCTCCTGACTACAAGATTTGTTTCTCCTGGATCCCACTCAGCTGATAAGGTCTTTGAAAATCACAAGACACCTGCCATTGTCCCTTCATTCAAATCTCCCCATGTCTCTCCTGCATACCCATCAGACCCAGGACTCTCTGAGGGAATATTTCTGTGTCCAACCCAGAGAAGGCACTGTGTAAACATTCGTGGAATGAGCTTGCACTCACTGTATTGCATTTGTAGAGAGAGGGAATTATACACGACTATGTTTTTCATGTGTTTGAGATTCACAAAGGCCTCGGGATATAATCTTGCAGATGTCAAGACTCTCCCACACTACAATAGTAAATAATCCATACATATTTAATTGTATGTGGAAATGAATTGCACAACACCTAAATCCACATTTCTACACAATGCCCAGAATAGGTATACAAATAAATCTATTATTGTGCGTTAAAAAATGAGATTAGCACACGTGTACCCCAAGAGGGTGGGTCATAGGACAGGGTGAGACAGGGACCGAGAGCCCCCCTGGGCTGACCTCGTATGGACCTGTAAGACCATGCACAAGGAAGGGGAGCTGAGCCCCACAACTGGATGAGAGAATTCTGTGGAGTATGTTAATTTCTGTGGGACTTCGGAGGCCCCATAACTCTTGGAGATTAATAAGAAGCTGGGAAGTATCTGTCTTTGCCGGCTGCTTTCATTTGCGCAGTAATAAAGCTCGCCTTTCTTGTTTAATAAAAACAATGTGGAAACAAATGGCTCTGTGCACAGAGGAACTTTGGAGAAATGAATTCAGCAGCACGGAGGGAAGCGCTTCATCACACGACCAGCTCCCCAGTCTACAAGAGAAGCCATGCTTCTTCTTGTCTCTGCTCCCAATGCTCACACATGCGACCCCACGTATTAGTGCTTCACCTGGACTCTCCCCTAAAGCACCAGGCAGGTGAGCAGAACAGAAAGGGACAGATGAGCTCCTGCCTCTGCTGTCCAGCACTTGTCATGTAAACAGGAAGCCCAGGCTCAGCTCTGGAGAGGCCTGGAGCTGGAAGGAGGTGGACCAAGGCCCAGCCCCACACTGGCACTAATACCCTGAAAAGGAACTAGCTTTCCTGGGAAGAGAAACAGGCAGAAGACATGGATTGCTGATAGACTCCAGGAAAAAACGGAATCCCATATTCAGGCCAAGTGCAGGGACCCCAGACTTGATACCCAACAACCACCTCAGACCCCGAGTCCAAGCACCAGCTGAACAAGACTCATGGCTGCACCTTTCTTTCTCAGTTGAGGACCTGGGAGCCCCTAGCATACATAGAGCAACAGGCTTTGGTAGAAAGTTGTATTTCCTCTTTAGCATCGATGTGACCACCTGGGTGGTGATACCAAGGCTGGTGAGGACCTACTTGGCATTCAGAATGAGACTGGTGGAGCACTTCCCCACTGCAGAGAGTCAGGAAACAACTGGATTTATTAACTGCCTACTGTGTGCCCTGCCCTGCTGGCCACCATCCCCAGGGGGACACGTGAATCACCGTAATGAATTAGAACCTCATTAAATTAGACAAGTCGGGGGTCTGGCCTATCTGCATTAATGAAGATGTGATTTATTAACTATCTTTAAAGAAATGCAGTTTTATTACTTTCAAGTGTAAGCATTGATTCATATCAAGTGCCAACAAGCATTGCCAAGTGGAGGTCCTGATGGCCCTGCCTTAACGAAAAGATAAGATTAATTTGTAATTAACAGCATCCATTTGCATGGAAACAATTAATGGGCTAAAACCCTCATAAAAAATAGTGCAATCTATTAACTAGATTAATAATGTCCCTCTTAGAATCTAGGATAACTTATTAGTTTTTTCCAGAAAAGGCAAAGGTCAGATTTCCAGGGGCTTGAATGCTGTGCTGAGCCCAGAGAAAATTACAAAGATGTCCAAGCTTGTTTCTAGGGTCCCCAGCTCCCTTATCTCTCTTTCTTTCTCAGTGCTTTCAGTTTGAATTTATTAGGAGAGTTGCAAAATATTTAGAGAGAGAAGTGTAGGATGACCTTTGACCTCAAAGAGCAGCCAGGCTGGCTGAGAAGACAGGACACATTGAAATATTAGGGAGACATCCAAGTGCTGGAACAAGGCTGTGCATGAATAACCAAGGGCCATTTTGGATGAGTTAGTTATGCTGGTCACTGCGGGGAACCTTTAACATGTTTATGCTCAGAAGAAAGCAACTTCCCAAAGAGTCATGACAACTCTTCCAACTGAGGCACAAAGTTCTCTGGAGTATGGTGTCAGGCACATAACTAATCCTGGACTTCAACTATGGCCTC
Source organism: Zapus hudsonius (assembly GCA_004024765.1). Lineage (NCBI taxonomy): Eukaryota > Metazoa > Chordata > Mammalia > Rodentia > Dipodidae > Zapus > Zapus hudsonius. The sequence goes on along the minus strand of PVHP010002801.1, from coordinate 77,560 downwards.
ACAGTGTATCATGTCCCCAATGTGTGGGTCTCCCTTCTAGAAGACAGATGTCTTCTGTGGCCCACACTTCATCAGCAAATGATGTTCTACCATGTCTGTGGTCAGATTCTAGAAGCCCTTGAGCCTCTGTCCAGGCCTCTTAAAACTTCCTCTGAGGATGGGCTTAGCAGTTAATGGCTCTTGCTTGCAAAGCCTGATGGCCAGGGTTCAACTTCTCAGTACCCACAAGAACCAGATGTATAAGGTGGTATGTAGGAATGCATTTACAGTAGCAAGAGGCCCTGGAGCACCCGTACAACCCCCCCCCATGTCACCTCCTAAATAAATAAAAAATATATGCCAAAAAGGTAATAAATAAATACAATGAAAAGAAAAAAAAAACTTCCTCTGAGGGAATAAATCCTCTGTGTGAGAAGTACCCTGAGACGGGCATGTTGTGAAGAAGCCCAAACCAGTAAGATGGAAGGTTGTGTGTAGAAAGAAAATTGCATGGACAGTTCTCAGATCTCCCAGTCCCTTCAGTGGACATTCCAGACACTGGAATCAAAACGCTATATGGACATAAGCCTAGTTGAGTTGAATTCAGTCTCAATCGACTCTACCAGTAAACATGTGACCATAATTGTATATATATTAGAGAAGCATCCAAGACCTATGACCACCAGCTGTGTCTAACCAAATCCATACAACCACCCAACCATTTGTTCTTATGATTCTACAAGTAGACACTCAGAACCAGCTGGTAAATTGCAGTTTACAGCTTAACCACCCTGCCACACCAGTGTTAGTATTACAGATCACTGCGCGATGGACTTGGGTATCTTGCCACATTATCCTTCCTTCACCTCACAGCTGGATAGCCCCAAACAAGCCTTCCCATCCTCAGAGAATGTTATTCAGTTTCTAAGTGATGACCCAGTAGCCATAACCCTGCCCAGCTTCCATGAATTGACATTCGTGAGGCAGGTACTAAAACCACTGGGCAGAGGGGAGATTACAACTGCCCCTAAGGCTCATTTTCAGGCTCTACTTGGGCTGTTATGAGACCCCATTCTAAGTAGCCTATTCTGGCATGTGTCCTGAACAGCGGGGTCTACCTTTTAAGTTCCCAGGATGCATCTGTCTCTCTGGAGACTTGCTTTCCTCTGGATAATGAAGTTTTGGTTTCTGAGTTCTGTTGATGCCTCCTTTTCCTTGGGGCTGAGGCGGATATCCACACTGAACTCAGTTAAATTTGACCTTTGGTCTACCTGGGTCTACCTCACTTTTGACATATTTTGTCATTAGGGTTTTCTGGCACCAATGGAGCCATGTACCTGACGGTGGATAAAAAGTGACAAGTGTTTAAAACATTCTACCACTACAGCCTGCCACCAAAGGGTTTGTATTTTACCAAAGTTTATCACCAAAAAAAGGAAACATTTGTTACAAAAGACCTGATATCGTTATATTGTGGGTTGAATAAAAAGAACCTCCCACCAAGTTCTTCTGTGACATGTGTACACACACACACACACACACACACACACACACACACACACACACACACAATCACTGGGTGGAAGCTCCTCTAACTATTAATATCTCAGAGATGCTACTTGGTTTCCTCCCATTGCTTGGAAGCAAACTGGGAGTTCCATGGAAAATAAGACTGAAAGAAAGGGGAGAGTTTCCTCCCTCTTCCTCTCAGCTGTCCACACTGTCAACCCTGAGGGCAGTGAAGAGAGCTCCAGCAGAGAAAACTGCCTCTCAGGGACAGCGAGAAATAAGCACGTGTACACCTCTCATGGAACACATAGTCACAGACACAACCCAGGATCTGACTAAGGCAAATCACCCAGCCCCATGTCAAGAACTCTAATCTGGAAACAATACCCTGAGTTTGAACTCTCTCGCTTCCTGACTTTGTGACTTTGAACAAGTTCTTTAACTTCTAAGAATACTTCCACTTCTGTAAAACAGGATCACTGGAGCCTATTCCATAAAATTAAATGACAAGAGACTTTCAAATCTCTTAGACCTAATACTCAATAAATGATATCTATTAGTGATGGTCAAATAGACACTGATTTTCTTTTCTTTTTCTTTTTTTTTTTTGAACTGACTTATAAGTTTTCAATGTTTGGCTTCAAATTGTACCTGCAAATTTAATTTATATGAATGAGGTAAGTGGCTATCTCCTATTAGATTTTATTGAATACTCACAAACCACTACCATAGCTACATTTTGATAATGAAAACGAGCTACAGAGAGAAACATTAACTTGCATTGTCATTCCACATTTGTAAGTTAAGCATTTGAGGTTTAGACACAGAAATGATTTGGCCAAGATGACAAAGCCACTTGAAAAGAGAAGGCCAGGTTTACCCACTGCCATTGAACTTGAAATTGGAATTGGAACCTATGCCCTCCACCACAACCTAAATAATGTCAGGATTTATTATGTGTACACAGACACTTGTGTGTGTGTGTGTGTGTGTGTGTGAACTATTCATAGAAAAGACACAAGATGGGAAGAGGAGAAAAGCACTCAGACTTCTATCTGAAGAGGCCATGATCTAGCAGGAGAAAAGGGGGCAATATAACCAAAGAATATTTTTAATAAATAATAAAACTTCAAGATCATGTGTCTAGTTTAATAAAGATTTGAGAAGTTCAAAAATAAGAATTAAAAATAGCACCTTGGAGATAGATATGGGGAGAGGCATATTTCAGGATCGCTCCAGTAAAGGATAGAACATTCATATTTGAAATATACATCAATCTAACCATTAGATACACTGGTACAAGGATTGAGGATGGGGCTGGAGAGATGGCTCAG
>PVHP010002801.1:32459-74638 GCA_004024765.1 Zapus hudsonius | reverse complement strand
GGCTAGCAGAAGGACCTCTGAATCCTGCCTTAGGTAAGGCTTTTCCCTACCCCAGCCATTAGGGGTAGGGAAAGGCTCCAGATCTTTTCCCACATTAACCTGTCCTTCTCATGATGGGAGCCCTCTGTTATCTTTTCTTCTGCTGCTTATTTAGCTGAACAGCATAAGTTCTGTTAAACTCTCCGACACCTGTTTTCCCCATACTTGTGGCTGGAGAACTCTGTAACTCCCCATGTTCCGTTAAATAACAAAGTCTCCCACTATACCTTACTATCTTGTTGTCTACGATTTTAATTCTTTAACTTTGTAGACAAGAACTCAGATACTCTTTAAACTTTGGGGTGCATTGTAATTTTTGCTGGTCGTTATCTAAACTCTAACCCCCAGCTCACCCCGTTACAAGGATGTATCAAATGAAAGCCCTTCCTTATCCTGTGTGCAGACATGAGCCATTGAAGGGGTGCGGAGAGAGTGTGTTTGGCATCTCTCATCTGTTGGCTTCTTTCTGGTAATGACTTTGGGAATCACTGTCACATTCTGGAGATGTACTCTCAGAGCCTTTAGAGGAACCATACTCCCTTCAAGTAGAGAATTCTAGGCTTGTCCATCAACTTAGCTTCAGCACTAACTCCAGACATTGAGCTGGGCATTATACAGAGTTTCTGGTTGGTAGAGAGTACAGCAGGGCAGAAGGGAACCAAGAATGAGTGAAGCAAAAGAACCAAGCCTCTCACCGTAGCCGAGACTGACTGAACCAGCAGCCCTGCTCCGCCTTGAATCCCAAAGCTTCCAAATTACTAGTCAGCTAGGGCTAGTGCTGGCCACGAGCAATGTGACATGAGGGACAAATGCCACCATACTCCATTTGAGTTACCTTGGGGCATGAGGTGGATGTTTATAGCTAGTAAACACCCACGGAACAAGCAGAGACAGGAAGGTAAACAAAAAGAGGGAAGAGGCATTCTCCAGGGATTACTCTCAGAGAGCTTATGGGCCAAGACATCCTTCCTGACCGGCTGTGTCTTTCCAGCTTTGAGCAGGGTGTTGTCTAAAGGAGGAGAGAAGACATTACCTTTGATGGCAACATTGAATCAGAAGCATTCACCAAGTACAACAGTAACGAGAAGTAACACAAAACTAAGTCACAAATGAGAAATACAGAGAGCGAAAAGTTAAGATGGAGAACTTCACACACACACACACACACACACACACACACACACACACACACACACACACACACATTTCAACATGGTCTTGTGCTCTAGTCCAGGCTGACCTGGAATTCACTATGTAGTCTCAGGGTGTTCTCAAACTCACTTTGATCCTCCTACTGTTAGGTTGAAACTCAGGCAACACCTCAGTTTCCATCCCCCACCACCCCACTCCCCCACCCCAACCATTGCTGGGAGCCTCAAGAGGAATTTCAATACCAAAACCAAAACCTGTCTGTAAACAGTAGATAGAGCCCCCTACCTGCTGTGTCTCTGTCTGACTGAAAGGACATCCCTCCCCCGATGTGGGCCTCCTGAGCCCTCCCCCCAACCTGGACACTTCCCCTTAAATTCCTAACCTGCCCTTCCAACATCCCCTATCCCCCCTTCTCTGGGGAGAAAGGTGTCTCTTTCCTCTGATTAAAGTCTCTCCTTTCAGAGTGGTCTCATGGTGGTCTTGGCCATGTTAAACCTAACACCTCTGCTTTCTGAGTGCTGGCATTAAAGAAGCACACCACCATGCCCGACTTGGCTGATATTTTAAAGGAGGTTATGTTTGGACAGGATGAGTAGATGGAGAAAGGCTTTCCTGGTGGAGGAACCAGCTTAAATGAAGTCTAGGAGAACGAAAAAATAAAAAGGCAAGTATCCAGAATGTTGAAGACACAGCTTGCTAATACCCACAGTTCATGTCACAAATATGGACATACAGACCTTTCCCTTAGCTCGGAATGTCAGAAAGACATTCTCTGAAGCTTCCAGGTCATGATCAGCTCTGAGGATCTAGAAGTGAGAAATAAGACAAGTTTCTGACCAGAGACAGAATCCTTTCAGAGAAGCCTGGGACATTGGTAGGCTGGGTTCTACTCCAAAATCCCAGATGAAGGTTGGCATAGAATCACATTTATCCTCTCTTAGTAGGAGGTTTATCCTCCAACAACCTAGATCATTCCCCACAAAATGCTTTTCTTGTGGTTATTTTCATGTAAATGTACCCTTCCATTTCTCAATGCCCTCTCCTGTGTGGTGATGCTTTACCAGGACACCATAGGATTCCTCAAGTTATAGGACCACCCTCCTAAAAGTACCAAGACTGATAATCTGCTTTCTCTCAGCACATGGCTCAGGGTCCAGCTTCTATCTTCTTCCAAAACCCTGGCCTCTGTGCTTTGACCACAAAGGAAAGCCCGTCTAAGGATCCCATTTAACTGCATAGCACACATTTGGGGCATCTAATGGCAGTTACCTGTCATGAGAAATGTCAAATTAAATTACCAAGAGCCCCTCCCCACAATTGTTCTTCTTTGCCTACTGACACAATACTTTTAAAGCTGTGGGAGATAGGAAATTGCTCACTTTCTTTTAATCAAGAACACTCTTTAAGATGCTTAAGTACAATACTATTTAAAAATGGGCAGTTTTATATAAAGGGAGGAAGAAAAAATACAGCAAGAATGTACAGTATATCAGATTGAATTAGGTTTTCATGCCACAACATGTAAACAAATCTGTTTAATTAGAACACCTTGTTTTTATTGCATTCTGAACAATTTTTCAATGATGAGAAGAAAATGAGACAGTGGGGAAGAGATACAAACATTTCTCAGGCAACCCCTGAGATCTTTCCTCCTTCCTCTGATGACCCCAGCTCCTGGGGTGTCCCTTACAGTCTCCATAGTGCCCCTGTGACCCTCTTCTCCCTCTCCCTCCCCCAACTGCTTTGAAATCAACAAACTGCATGTGCAAAGATTTCAGCAGATTTTATGCGTGGTGGAAAATGAGATGTGTTCTCTGACATTATGAAAACTTAGCACCCCAAAAACTGAAAGGAGGGGAATCCCTCAAAGTACACAAGAGCCCAACAGAAGCCGGAACGGAAGAGCAAGCCCTGGACCAGAGTCAGACATGTGGTTTCCCATCTGGCTCTGAGGGTGGGCAGAAGGCTCCATCCCCTGCTCAGGCCTCTGCCCCTTCAGGAGATTTGCCCATGTTATGAGCTTGACAGTGACCCCCTGACAGCTCACACCAGGGATCCTGACCTGTGTTTAGCACCCCCATGGTACTCAGAGGCTTCAATCAAGAAATCTAAGAAAGACATACAGAAAGCAGGTAATTCTCCATCACCCCACTGTGAGCCTAGAGGATGTTCTGACCTCCCCCACACTCCACTACTGGGCTTCCCTCCTCCCTAAAGTAAACATTCTCTGCTCCTTACATCCACCCTGCTTTCCTCCTCACATCCATCATGGCACACGTACCTACAGGGGTGTGTGTGTTTGTATTTTTGGTTTCTGGTTGGTTTCCTAACAAGCATAAGATTTATCTTCTAATCCATCTGTTGGGTGCAAAGCATGATATATTCTGGGAGTGGATTAGGGACTAAATTTGGGAAATGTGTTGTCAGATGTGGGTTCGCAATGCAAGCTTGTTGACGAGAGCGTCACTCGATGTCTGAAGGCCTTTTTGGAGTCACTGTGTGAGGAGGGTTGAAGACTAGGAGAGCTACAGGTGTGGGGAACCCATCCTTCTCAGGGTTAGGGTTAGGGTGGAGAGACCCTGATCGAAACATTCTGGCATCTCTTCCTCCTCTGCTTCCTCTCTCCTACCCTATGGATGGGCATCACCCATTAGAGATGACCTTAAAAGGGACAGACCGAGGCTGATCTCAGAGACCAAAGAGAGCACTCTCTGGACCTCTTCCCCCTGGGGCTCCCCAGGTGTCTATATGGCTATTGGGACAAAAATCACCTCTTGAGCATGGAACTGCTGAACATGGCTCAAGTTTGGTTGATTCCTGGCACTATTGGTTACATCTCTCCCATGATCCCTGGGTCCAAAGGCCGTGTGTCACCTGGTCCTCAGGGGTCAGACTCAGGTCAGTAAAACAACAGCCAGGTAAGCAGTAGGAGTCACTAATGGTTGAGGGGATGAGGGGTGTCTTAGATAGTGATAACACCCCTCTCTCTTCCACACAGGCTGAGGGTGTTGTAGATAGTGAGAACACCTCTCCTTCTTCCACATAGGCTGGAACATCACAGAAAATAGTAGGGATCTCTGAGAAGATACACAGTAATGAATCCTTATGTATGACCTCCCTGACTGGTCACTACTCTCCTCTCAGAGAGGCTGGCCATCAGGCTCTAGATATGAACTGATTAAGCACAGGAGAGGATACTGACCCCAGTTATGTCCATAGATCAGGAAGATCAGATTCCAGACTCTAGAATGTTGGGTTGGGTAAAAATATATAACTTCTCTTCCCTTTTCCAAGCTGACTTGAAGATGAAGCTGAAAGCTAAAGCCTCTTCCAATTTGTTGGCTTTGCTCTGAGGTGAATGAACCCCAGCAGGGAATTGCCAAGCACTAACCCATCTGCTGCCCTGCTCAAGGTCAGTGCCAATGTGCTGGAGCATATGAGCTGCACAGTTCTGGCTTCAGAAAGTTTAAACCCACATGGGGTAGAGGCAGGAATTGCACCTGATGCAAAGAGAACAGAGCCTAACAGTGAAGAGCATAGAGAAGTCCATAGGATGAGATTCTGGATGCTGGTTCAGTAAAGTCAAGAAAAAGTTGAAGCTTTAGTACAAGCTGAAGACACTGGCGACTCTATCCCACCCAGTACTGCTACAGTAAATATAGTATAGACAATCTTCCACTGAACCTTTCCATTAACACTGACCATCCATCCTACTTAACCTCTGGCCAATCTTTTTTTTTCAGGTTTTTCAAAAGTAGGGTGTCACTCTAGCCCAGGCTGACCTGGAATTCACTATGTAGGCTCAGGATGGCCTCAAACTCATGGTGATCTTCCTACCTCTGCCTCCTGAGTGCTGGGATTAAAGACATGTACCACCATGCCTGGCACCTCTGGCCAATCTTAGTCTCAATAGGACTCTGTAGCAAAGCTTGCCTGTGGATTAACCTCAGGGGAGCAAAATTTTGCTTCTTCATGGTCCTGTCTGAGCAGTAAAGGACAGCACAGGAAATAGCTCAAGGTTTCATATTTAGGATATGAAACATATGTCCTGGTGCTATCAGGCCTCAGTCTGGAGAAAATCGATGGCAGAAGAGCAAACACTAAAGCAAATGATGGAACTAAGGCTGCATGGGATGCAGGCACCAGGGAGAACATGGCAGTGTAATGAATGTCCCTCTCGGGTAGGGAGTACCAGACTGAGGGTGGAAACAACTTCACCAGGTTCTTCTCTGGTTTCCACATGTCTGTCTGTGTTCTTTGCTTTCCTGCATTGTAAGTTTTCACCCTGGGTTATTGCATTCAATAATAACTGTAGCCTACATCATCTTCCACTAAATAAGATGCTCTTGACATCGCTTCTGTTCTATTAACTCATTTCACCTTTGCCTGAATCTCAACGAGTAACCTACATTCATCAGTGTTTCTCTTGTTTCTCTTAAACCCACTCCAAATCTAACTTCTACCCAGACCTCTCAACCAAAACTGCTTTATCCTCGGTCACAGTGAACTCAGTAATTTTGTATCTACTTACCAAGTCTACTCCTCAACATATCTGTCCTGATAGCAGTATTTGACAACACTGTTCATGTTTCATGGTGCCATGCTCTCAAAATGTCCCCCCTTGGTCTTCTTTTCCACCAAAACTCTTCCTCGCTGACATTATCAAAATCACAGGCTTTAAATACATATATGAACTAATGAATGTTCGCATCAGCAGGAATTAAGTAGAAAGCACAGGGGCACTAGCCTCTAATACCACACAGCCCACCCCCACTAAGGTACTTCTTCCAGCAAGGGTCCACCTCATATAGGTTCCACAAACTTCCCAAAAAGTGTCACCAACTGGGGATCAAGCTTTCAAACACATAAGTCTTTGGGGGACATTCCACATCCAAACTACCACACACAGTATATCCATATCCAACACCTCATTTTCTCCCATCGAAATCTAACTTCACCAAAAACATTTTCCATCCATGAATTCTTTTTTTCTGTTACACACTGCCATGGTCAGATCACATGCCACTGGATGAACCTCCAAACCAGGCACAGTTATGGGAGGAAAGGATTTATTGAAGCTACAGATCCACGGGAAGAGCCATAGTGGTGAAAGAGGTTGGCCTCCTTTCACAGTCCAAGTAGAGGGGGGAAAAAATCAACAGCACCACATACACACAACAGGAAACAGGCAGGGGGAAGGAAAGAATATCAATGTCATTACATATAACAATCATGTCACATGTGTGTTTGAATTCTTCCCCTCGGCTCCCCAAACCTCTGGGATTAAACAAAAGCCCTGCATGTCCTACAAGGAAGGCCATTCTCATGACCTCTTCTACCTCAGTTCCTCCTATTCTTTCCTTCACTCATCTTCTTCGGTCTTCCTTACAGCTCCTCAAACACACTCCACTGCCTGAGGAATTTCATTGTGGAATCCCCTTAATGAAGATGTTCTTCCCTACAATGTTTGCTTGGTTCCCCCATCATTTCCTTTAAAGTATTCACTATTGCTTTCTCAAGGAGGCCACTGACCACACGTTTAATCCTGCTACCTGTGTGTCCACACCATTCCTCTTACTGACCTCTGCAATCTTTGTTAGAGTACACATACCAACATACTGTGTTATTTGTTCCTTTCATTCTGGGATATAATCTCCCTATGGGCAAGGAGCTTTGTTACATTCCCATCTATATTGCAAGCATACAGGGCAGTAAGTGTTTGGTATGTAGGTGTTCAGGAAATTTGCTGATTTAACAAAGAGTCTTTTTATCACTAAAAAACAGCTCATTTCACTCATTTTTCCCAGCCAGTCTTTATGATGCTCCTTTTGAGATAACACAAGTCTGTACATCTGTAAACAATTGTTATCATAGTAGATACAACAACTTAGACTACGTATTGTTTTCAAGGTAGGCAAAGTACCCAGCACCTGAAAGTGCTCACCTCGGATTTCATGTTGCACTCTTAACAAAAAAATTGAAATCTTTTAGGCTTTCTAAAAGTTCAGTAAGGTGGTCGGCTAGACTGTGCTACTATATCCCATATTTCACCTCCAACTCTCCTGCAATATCCATACCTTTCGGGTGTTAAGAGAGGCATGCTTCCTCTACTCTCCTCTTTTCTATAGCCAATGATGTATCATGGACAAATAATGCATTGTGTGCCCAACCTAAGCCCAGGAAGACCTTGTGCATTCCCTCTTTCTTCTCACACTTCCATCATCCGCATGCGCAGAACATTCCCGGGATGGCTCAGTGATCCTGGCGGAAAGTGGCAGCTGAGAAGAGCCATGCCAGCAACACCTAGCCTAGGTCAGATATCTTCCTGCATCCTCATGCCCCAGAGAAGTCAACGTGATTGTTGCTTTAAGACACTTGTAGTTAACTTTTCCTTGCTGGCACAAAGCACCCCACAGCTGACCAAAAGCAGCTGGTGGTAGGAAAGTTCTTGAATTTGGCTTGCAGACTTGAGGGGAAGCTTCATGATGGTAAAGGAAAATATGATAAGTAGAAGCCAGTTCCTGGCCAAAATCGGGTGGATAACACCATCAGGAGAGTGTGGTGAACACTGGCAGTAGAAAACTAGAACTGGCCGTGACACCTATGCTCCAGCACTCAACAACACACCTCCTCCAGCAAGTCTCCTCCATCAGTTGAGGATCATGCATTCTGAACACATAAGAATGCTGGACACCTAATTCAAACCACCACAGTTTGATATACAGTAATAATTAAGTGATGAATGTACTTATTTTAAAGATAAGGAAAATAAAGGTTATGGAAGGCAAGTAATTCTCTCGAAATCTCACCACTGGTGAGCAGTGAAACCAGGTGGTCTAACTTGGGTTTCTTACCTCAGAGCCCTGCACTAACCATCAGGCACTCTCACTAGCCACCTTCCTGCCTTCCTCTGCCACACACATTACTTGTGTGCATTTTTAATATGTGTTCAAAGGTATGTATTCATCCATTCATCCATCCATCCATCCATCCATTCATTCATATATATAATCTGAGATATTTTAACAAAAACACAGCAGGAAAGAGTAGCTGGAGAGAAATGCACACTAATTAAACTGGGGACAATTACAAACAGAGAGTGCTGGGGACAACTGTAGTAAGTGCTCCAGGCAAGGAGATTCTGATGTGGCTTGGAACATCCAGTATTCGGGCAAGCTGTGTGAGATGACTGGACATTTCTCTCCTAACACCATTGGAATACCACCTTCCCTCTGCAGATACTCCTCAACCCCCTGACCTTTTACTTCTCTCCTCTCAGAGTAGAAAAGAGAACCTAATATTATTAGCTACCTCTATTCTGTGTTAAAAATAGACAGGCCATTTTCAGGCCTCATCAAAATAATGCCATGATGACTCACTTATTTCTCAGGATTGTGAACATCCAGAAAATATTGAAACGTTCTTAAATCAGTGAGACGGTTTGATGGTTCTTCATACAAGGGAGCATAGTGCTTTTTTAAAGTGTGTATTTGTGTGTGGTGTGCATGCATATGTGTGATATATTTATGTGTGTGTATCCATGCATGTGTGTTTGTATTCACATGTGTGTGGACACATGTGCACATGCATGTAGAAGACAGAGGTTGACATCAGGTTACAGTGTATTTGTCAGTCATGTTCCAGCTTGTTTTTTGAGACAGGACCTCTCATTGAAGCCAGAACTAGTCAGCCTGTCCCAGGATTCCACCTGTCTCTTCCTCCTGAGTGCTGGGATTACAGAGGTGTGACACGACACAAAGCATTTACATAGGTACTGGACGAAAGTCATGTCCTCACACTTTCATGGAAAGCACCTTACCTACTGAGTTATCATGCTATCACAAAGAACATGGTTCATCTTTCTGGGTATGTGAGCATGCTGCGTGTGTGGGTGTGTGTGTGGGGGTGTAGTATGTGCAGTGTGTATATTGTATGCATGTGTGTACAGTGTTTTCAGTGTGTTGAGTGTATGCATGTGTGGATAGTGTGTACATGTGTGTATGGTGTGTGCATATGTGGATAGTGTGTGCATGTGTGTATGGTGTGTGCATGTGTGTATCATGTGAGCCTGTGTGTATAGTCTGTACATATGTGGATAGGGTATGTATGCATGTTTAGGGTGTACATGTGGATAGTGTATGCATGTGTATGGTGTGTGCATGTATATATACTGTGTGCATGTGTGGATAGTGTGTGCATGTGTGGATAGTGTGTGCATGTGGATGGTGTGTGCATGTGTGTATGAAGATGCACATGCTCTGTGTTCATGTATGTGAAGACAGGAGAACACTAAGTGTCCTCCTGTGTCACCCGTCCAGGGGTCTCTTTGAGCTGAGGTTGTCCCTGAACTGGGAGCTGCTGATTTCTATCAAACTGGCAGACCAGCCACCCGTAATTCTCCAGTCTCTGCTCCTAACAGGACTGGGATTACAGGAATGTGTGGCCACACCTGGCCATTTACATGGGTGCTGGGAGATCAAGCTAGGAAGGAACCAGCCCCGCTGGGGTCCTCATGCTTGCCTAGCAAGTTTTCATAACCCCTGAGCCATCTCCCCAGTACCAAGAACATGATCCTTTTTAAGATCTGTGCTTGCCTGTACCTGTGGTTAATAAGCAGCATAATCAAAATGAGATTCATAGTACTAAAGGATGAAAGGGGATAATAAATGGAGGAGAGAAGCAGGTAATTCTTTGACCTTGGGTGAGCTGGAGAACCTTTCTTTATCTGTCAATGAAAATGAAATTCATGATATTTAGGGAAGTTTCAAAATAAGGGGCCTCTAAAGGTGTTTGCCATCAATCCATGGGCAGAAAGGTACCATACTAGCATCTATTCCATATTCAGTGACTTTCACCCATGAAGCAGAGGCTATGCCCTGGGAAAGCAGAGTCACATGGCATGGGCTAGACCTATGCCCTCTCATGTGGAGCTCACAGTCTGCTGAAGGGTGCGGGCAAATCAGACTGGCAGGTGAAACACAGTGAGCCGTGTTCTCTGCTGGTCTGCATAGAGGTGAAAGAAGAGTTGCCACTCTGCAGAGTTTCAGAGTGACAGCCCCCAAACCTGAGACACTTATCAAAATCTCACAGAAGATTTCAAATGGTGCAAAGGACAAATTTATTCATCAGGATCCAGCCATCCTGTAACAAGATGGGAAAGACCCACTCTGAGAGGGCTCCATGAAGCAATAATGGAATGACTGAAAGGAATGAATGGTTCCAACCTAAAGGCAAACGTTCATGCACCACTAAAACTCAACAAAATTGACTGAATTGTATCTTACCAGGACCGATGGCTTTCCTCATTCCATATTAATCCCACTCAGACAAAGCCTTCTGTAATCCTCATAGTATGCCTGGTAAGCAGGTGACAATAGTCACCCTCTTTTTACACATTAATGAACTGATGCTCTGAACCAAGGTGAGGTGACACAGCCTGGCTTTACCAACTAGGAATGCTCAGGGCTTAGATTCAGATCCAGGAGCTTTTCAGCAACTGAGATCTGTCCCTGTTTGAGATCTGTCTGACAAGAAACCTTCAGCAGATGTTTTGCAGAGTGCTCTTGGTAAACCTAAGTCTATTTGCCATTGCTCAGCAACCAAGAACCGCAGGGCCAAATTGGGGTTATAAACAAGAACTGTGGACAGTCTGTGGAGCTTGAGTTATTGAGTAAGACTTCAGTTCGTGCCTAGGTAGAGAATGAAGGCAGCGTCTCTGTAATTGTTTTGATAAAGATGCACGTTCTATGCGGTGAGCTGAAGTTTATATTTCTTATCTGCCTGCCTTTGTTCTTTCTTAGAGCATCTTAGATGGATAAAGGAAGAAAACAACCGAGTTGGCTGCTCTATTTCTGTAATGACAGCATGGCATGATGGTGATGGAAAAGCGGACCACATTGGGGACTTCGGAAGAAGGGCCACGTGCCAAGGGAGACACCCGGGCCTGCAGGAGGGCAGGTCACAGGGTGCAACAAAGAGTCAAAGTTCTCCTGACACTGGATTCTTATCTGTTCCTTCTAGAAAACTCAGTGTGACCCTTAGAAACTACTTAACCCCTCATGACTCTTTCTGCTCAACCCTCCCCCTGCCAGGAGTAATTCCCTCTCCTCTGACCCCTCTCCAACCCATTAACTCTGCCTCATGTGGGGATCTGTCACATTCTGTTTTATATATTTATGTATAGGGGGGATTACTTCTCTGCTCACCTTTAATCTTTAATCAAAAGAGATCATAGGGCTCTCTTCTGATGTGTCTCTGGGCCTTTCTCACTTCATGGCACATGTGAACAGGACACCCTGCTAATGTTTATTGGTGGGTAAAGAAAAGCTTCTATTCCTTTGAAGGACAATATCCTTACTCATATTGATTTCCTACAAGGATAGGGATATCTTGGTAAAATTTTTGGTACTGTTCTCAATTTCTTTCATAGAATATTGAAAAATTCTGTCTTTCCAAGATCTTCTGGTAAGATCAGCTGATTATGACCATGGACAAGGCCAGGGACAGAGATCATCTGTTTAGAATCAGGGACAAGATGAAGGCACATTGAACCCCTCAGCTACAGTCTTGTCTTCTTGTTGCACAGGCTCCATGCCTCTCACCACCTTCATGGTTCATGTTCCCACCATCACCTTAGACCAGGCCCTCACTGCCATGTCTTCTAGTAGTTGAGAAGCTCCTGATTCTAGGTACTCCTTCCCCTTCTTCTCATCTAGGCAGCATTTTCTGGAGCAACTTCAGCTCTTACTTTAATCACAGTGAGAAATGAATAAGCATTGCAGAGGAAAACAGAGTCCTGGAATAGCTGGCCTTGGACTGAGTCCCAGCCCTACCACTTCCTCACCCTCCATCATCTCATCTGTAAATGAGGATAATGATAGTACCTGCCTCATAGGCAGTGCTGAAAATTAAATGAAATACCATGTCTATCCACCAGACTACCTGGCTCCTAACAAGCCCTCAAAAGGCGTTAGGGAACAGGAAGAGTAATTTCTCTGCTCTTAGACCTAAAAGTTCATATAAGGCACCTTCCTCTGCCTAGCCTCAAGGTTCCTGTGGAAGAGGATTGCAGAGTTTCCCTGCAGTCCTGAAGCCCTGCCACCCCCAGCTGTCATGAGGGACCCTCAACTTCCACCAGGATCTTCTTCATATGTACAGGTATGTGATGTTCAGGGTGCTGACCTCCACAACAGCTGGGTAAATACTTGAAAAAAACAATCTTTACTACACCAATATCCAGCACATATTTTAAGGTATAGTCCAAATTAATTCAAAAATTGTATGTATTTGTGTTTCTGTTGGATGTGTAGGAACACAAGAAGAAACAAGGTATCTGTTACTATTATATTATAGCTGGAACCTTTCATGCACAAGAGTAGAAGAAAAACATCCCAATAAAAAGATTACTAAATTGGACCGCACTAATGCAAAAAATGGTCCCTAACGACACGCAATAACAAAGCAAGAAAACAAAAGAACAAATCAACGCTATAAAATGTTAGCATCACTCTTGCAGTTACCTTCTCACTGCTGAGATAAAGCACTTGACCGAAAGCAGCTGATGGGAGGAGAGTATTTATTGTGGCTTACAGTCTCAAGGGGAAACTTTGCGATGGTGGGGGACAGCATGGCATGAGCAGAGGCAGCACATCACCTCTGAAGCAGGTGGAAAGCAAATCAAATCAGCAACAGGAAAGTGAGCCAAGCTAACACTGGCAAGCTAGGGGTTAATAAGTGTCAAGGTCCATCCCTAGCAGTACACCTCCTCCAGCAAGGCTCCACCTCCCAAATTGCCACCGGCTATTGAAGCAAGCATTCAGAGCACATGTGAATTTATAGGGGATATCTGATTGAAACCATCATGTATGCTAAACAAAAAGTAATTTACTAAGAGCCATTAACAATCAATATGAAAAAAACTCTAACAATGGAAAAGGTAAGCAATGGACTTACACTAGCAAATCACAGAAAAGGAGTCACAAATGAGAAAAAAATATACAGGGAAATTTTATACCACCTTTCAAATAATTAGATCCAAGCCTTCTTATCAGCTAGTATTCTCAAATGTGCAAATAGGGATGAGCAGAAGTACACCTGCCTCAGAAGCCACTAAATGTAGCAACCTGTCAGCAGTCACTTATCTCTACAGGTTAATCTTATGAGAATAATCACTGATGACTGCTATGATTTCTGCATTTTTTCATCACAGTGTGTTTTTTTTGGGGGGGCAATAGAAGAACAATGGAATATCTTCAATTTCCAATAGTAGGGTTGAAAACTAAATGATAGAATATCCCCACAATGGGATGTTACGCAGTCATTCGAGATTGTATTTCAAGGAATATTTGTTTAAGGAGAATACACACAACGTATTGTAAATAAGAAGGGAGGATTTTAAATTTGTACTTTCTAATACATTGCTAGAAGGAATAACCAGGGGAGGGGTGCATATATTAAAATATTAAGTAGCTGTCTTAGTATGAAGTTATATCAATAATAATTATTATTATTATTATTTCTTTTCTACAGGCAAAGATGAATATAAATTAAACATAACTAAATGGACCCAGCTTCATAAATCAACTCAAGGTCCTCATCTCTTCTTACTACCCCAGACCTCACTGAACAACTTCACATGTATGGCCCTAATGTCTTCGTCATACAGTCCAGTCCGTAGACAGCTGCTTCCTTTTATTGCTACTGATTACTTCATGTTTGAAGGCATTGATGCCCCAGCAAAAGTTCACTGAAGATCCACTCATGTCTAGAGCTACCTCATTCCAAGGAGATGACATTTCTCAAAATGTCTGCGACAAGTTCTCTCAGTTGAAAGCTATTCCTACCATCAGTATTTTTCTGCTTGTTCTGAGTGGGCCTGAGCCTCCAGCAGAAATGGCTCTGTGTCACTTCTGTGCTGGGAAACAGAAGAGGAGGATAGTGCATCTGTTTAGTTCTCCGGGATAATCTTTCTTGGAACCCAGCCTTCATGCAGTGAGAAAGCTTGGTCCACAGGGGAAGTCCATACAGCGGTGCTTTGGCTAGAATGTCTGGTGAAAAATTCTTGTCAAAAGCCAGTTCAGCCACCAATGGGCAATAAAGAAAGACTTTGAGAGCTGGGAGTGATAACTGTTGCCTGTAATCCCAGCACTCAGAAAGCTCAGGATTGAGTTTGGGGCCAATCTAGGCTACAGAGTGATAGCCTTGATGGATGGAAGGAAGGGAAAGGGAAGGGAAGGGAAGGGAAGGGAAGGGAAGGGAAGGGAAGGGAAGGGAAGGGAAGGGAAGGGAAAGGAAGGGAAGGGAGCAGAGAGGGAGGAAGTGACTAAAGGCCAGAGGACATCATTGAGAAGACTCCTCCCAACCAATCTGCTTGCCCATACATAAGACTTGGAATAAGGAGTGCCCTACTAAACCCAGTCAATCCCCTGAATGTTCAGAGATAGCAACAGTAAAATAATTGCTTCATTTTAAGTGTTTACATTGATTGGCAAGTGATAATTGGAACTTGAATTTGTATTTTCTGCATGGTAGATCTCTCTCTGGAACACTCTCAGCCCTCATTCACTCCTTTGCCTCTATAAAAACTAACCCACATGGATTTGTTATACAAATGAAGGAATGAGCTGGAGTTCTCAACCTCACTCGATGCCTGTATTTCATAGCTGTGCTTTCTGAGGAGACTTCTCGATTACTTCTCGACCAAAGAGAACCAGCAAAGCAAATTCTTTTTATACTGGTTCTGAACTGTGTGCTTCCTTCCACATAATTCTTTCCATTGCATCTCTGGTTATTCAGCCTGTTGGAAATTGTAATTTCCTGAAAACACAGAAAACTTGATCAAACAAGATGTCCAAGGAAGATGACGGCTGCTCCCGGTTTGCCCTTTTGACAGGAAGCAACTACTGTCTTGAAAAGCCAGCATGTTCAGTACCCAACATGCTAGGGAGATACACTGTCTTCATCGGCTTAGGATGGAGGATGGAGCCACAGAACTGCAGCCCCGAAAAGCAGCCAGACCCTTACCTGGCCACAGTACTCCCAGCCCAGCCTGCACGCTTTCCACGTGGTGTGAGCTGCTGTATGCTGGCTAACAGCGTCTCCCTTCCAGCTCCCCTGGGAGGCACCCCATGCCTACTGTAGGACTGCATTTATCATAACTGTCACCATTCCGTCCAAACATGGTGGAGTGAACATGTTTGAGGGAGTTCGTCCCTGGACTGGATCAAGTCGATAGGTACAACTGAGGCAGAGACACCCAAGTGAATCCATAGTAGAAAGAAAAACATACTGGGAATTCTGGGGTCACTGAAGCTAGTTTCTCAGGCCTCATAGCTTCGAGGTAACTGTTGGCATTGTCTGCCTGCTTATGGGAACCGATGACATTTATAATATTGCCTTTGTTAATGTTGTGATCTCAGTGAATTGTACTCACCTAGAACTACTGTTCTCCCATCTTTTACCAGGATCCAGGGATGCGTCTGTCACTGGTGGGCGTGTCCTCAATATCACAAGCAGGAGTCCACTGGATCTCAAGCTCTCTTTAGCTTAGGGCTGTATTCTACCAGCTGGCAGTGGTCGACAGAAGATGGGAAGGAGGCAGAGAAGGGCAGGATTGTGCCAAGCATAGCCTTAGTTCTTGAAACAGCAGGTTTGTCCCCAATCTTGAAGCGTTTGATGGCCCTGACCAACTTCCCTATCTGTCCTCTCAGCGCTGAGAAAGAAAGAAAGATGAAGGGGACTAGGTTTTCAGCAATCTTGACCAGATAGGAAAATAAACTTCAAGTAAAGGCTAATTTCTACAATTATTCACCTTGTCATGTCTTCGCCACCACTGTCCCTATCCTCGCCCTGGACCCACATACTCCATCTTTCCTGGTACCTAATCAAACTGGTCTCATTCCTTCCACCGTCTCCATCACTCGCGTCAATTAATCATCACCATTAACATCATCAGAATAATGGCCTCAGCAAACCCCAACTGGGAGAAGCCTGTTCTCATCACGGCAGGAATTTCCATATTAAGACTTTCAAGCTCGAAAGCTCTGGAATACACTAATGGAGAGGAGCCGTGCTGGAAAAAAGACCCCTGGGAGAAGGAGAGAGAAAGCAAGCTCCAGTCGCCTCTCAAAATATCCAGCAAGCAGCCATCAGGGAGTGAGTGCCCGTTCTTTGAACTCCCTCAAAGAACCTTCCCTCTGTTCTAAATCCAGGTTCGTCTTTGTAGCGAGCTTGCTGTTTCTGGATACGTCTTTGGCCCTTGTCTAAGCTCTGGGCTGTGTCAGGAAGGTTCACAGACCCCAGCAGGCAAGGAGTGCTAAATGAGAGCTTGCAGAGGGACCCTTTCCTGTGACGTGGATTCTGGGTCCCCACCAGGGTCACATTCTCATTTTGGTTCCCATCTTCCTGGAGAAGGTCCCCAGGCTGCCTGCCATCACCTACTCATCACCTGGTAGGTTCCTTAGCATGGCTTTCTATTTTCAGCTTCGCATCATCTCAAGGACTGTCCTCCCCTGTGAGCAAGCTGGGGGAGCATTTTGTCTTTGCCTAAGCTCTAAGGTGGTGATGAAAGCAAAGCAACGGGGCATCAGGAGCAAAGCCTGGAGCTCTGCCAGCAGACTGCACCTCGGGGCTCAGACTTGCTGTGTGAGGCTGAGCTGAGAGCTCCCCTCTCTGAGCCTCACTTTCCTTCCTGTTGTCAGAGAACAGTATCTATGTGCTCCCTGGCTGTGATAGAAGACCATGTCCATCTCCCCCACTGATTGTATTAGCAAGTCAACACTTGGTCCTGGTAGGATTATTTTTTCTCTCTTTGTCAAATTAACCTTTATTAGAGTACATTCCTGGGCTGCTTTTCAATGACTGTGGATGTCACTCATCATGTCCGGAATGTGGGGCTCATCAGCATTGTATCCACAGGCCAGGTGGTATCCAGAAACTCCCTCATGGTTCCAGAGAGTTCTCTAGCATATCTTGGACCATATTGGCAATATTCCCCAACGGGGTACTTCCATTGTGTTTGTGTTTTCTGTTTTTATTCTATCTCTGTCTTGCCCCTTGAGTTGTGATGACAGGACAGAGACAGAGGTGTCTCTTGTTCTGAGTCAGTCATTGGCTGTCATGGTGATGTCAACACCAACCTTTGTTGGAGGCAGAGCCAGGAGCCAAGGGAAGCTATGGAAGGGAAGCTATTGCAGTCTCATTTCCTATGTCTTCTAAATCACAGCCAAGTCCGTGAATAACACAGTGATATTCCCATTTCACAGATGGAAGAAGAAATCAAGTGCACTGGAGCTTCTCATTCAAGGTCTTGGTCACAGTGATAATGGCCACTTGGGAAGAGACAGAAGGAAGCACCGAATGCAGGTCACAGTGACTTACACTGCAATTCCAGTATGCAGGAGGCTGAGCTTGCTATGGACCTCGGCTACATAGTAAGTTTCAGGCCAGCCTGGGCTACAAAGTGAGTCTCACAAACAAAATGAATCCCGACTGTTGAAGATCAGTACTTCATACTTCCCACTCAGCACCCTGTGCCACACCACAGGCCCAGAACCAGCCAAAGGAAGAAAGAAGAGTATGAAAGGATCGTGAAGTGTGAGTATGCGCTGAAAAATATCACCTTCCTGCAGTTCCCAGCAAAGAAGGCCCAAGGTCACTCCCAACCAGACACACCCCACCCACAGTCACCCTGTTCAGATCAGCTCATGAGACACCTCGGCTTTACAGATGAGAAGATTAAAGTTCTAGATAGTTCTTGAGTAGTCCAGGGTGTGCCAGGACACAGAGGCCCATGAGATGCCGTCACATCAGAGCCTTAACCCTGTCAGGAAGGATGTGACCTCCTCGCAGAGGCCCAGGGTTTCACTGTGAACAGGACAGCTGGGGCCATGGGCACAGTCGGAGGCACTGAGCCCCCAGCCAAGGAACTCCTGAGTGACCAAGAGGAGGATCTGTGACTGGACCCTCCAGGAGCTGGCCCGTCCCTGAGCTCCCACCACTGCTGCCTAGGAAGAGGAGTTGTGGTGTGAAGGACTCAAGTCCAAATGTCCACACAAGACAGTTGATGCCAGAACAGTTTTTAGCCACCAGTATCTTGATAGAACATAACCAAATGACTGCCAGCAGAGGGCAGGGCCCAGAAAAGACAGACGGCAAGGCAAATGTGTTTGGACAGAAAGAAAAGGAAAGACGGTGACTCCTTGCATGGAACATGGATGGAGTCTGACTGACCAAGCTTAGTGAAAGCCCAGAGTCCTTCATCCGGAGATCGGCCATGGATTTTTGGGATCCAGGGGAAGGGAAGTAATAAAGTTATATGGACAGACATGCCCCACTGGACTAAGTCACCAAAGACCATGCAAACTAGCCATCCTAGTGCACTCTGTGCTGCAATAACAAAATACCTGGCACTGGAGCATATACAAAGAACAAGAATATTTGTTATAGTTCTGGAGCCTGCAAGTCTGGGGGATCTGCATAATGGGAAGACCTTCGTGCTGTGTATCTCCAGGAAGTAAGTGAAAGGGTAAGCGCAGCATGGCTTGCATGGAGCAAGGGAGGGGACAGAGCTGAACTCATCCTTTGATAAGAAACCTCTCTTGTAGAACCTAACCTATGCCTCGAATAACTAATTCACTCCCTTGATAATCATACCCTTAGGCACCTAGCAAAAGTCCCACCTGAGAACATTATTGCATTGGGGATTAATTTTCCAGTAATTAAACTTGAATGGGGGGGGGGCATGTTTAAATCTAGCACTGGCTTAAGTGTTCAAAATAAATGACTAAAAATAAGTGAACACAAAATTTTAAATAGAGAACCTTGGACTTATTGAACCCCATACATGGAAAGGCACTCTGGCATGGCTCCCTTCTATGCCTGGCACTGACTTCCTCAAATTGATCACAGTCTTTTCAAGGACAGATCGGATTGCTCACCAGGCTCACATCAGGAAGCAGAGTCTTCCTTCAACAAGTGCAGATGTGAACTCTGATTAGGCAAGTTGAGATTCCATGTCCTGCTTCAACTAACCACTGGCTTCTGATTGGTCAAATCCAGATCACATGCTTTCCGGAGCTTCTTGAGCTAACATACCAAAACGTCAGATGACGCTGTCAGGTCAACGCAGCTACACAGTGGAGGTCTTTGAGAGGCTTCAGGGCCTTGTACTTCATAAACAAAACCTCCTGAAAGGGCATCAGGGCCTTCCCACCCTGCCTTGAACCATTCTTCTGAAAGTGAACTGAGGGGTTTGACTCTAAAGGGTCCCCTACAGTCTCGTGGTTGGCATGCTTGTCCCAGCTTGTGGTACTATTTTAAAGGCTGTGGAGGCTGCATGGAACAGGTTCTGGCTACCAGAAGCTGGTTTCTACAGCAGACTTTGAAGATGCTGCCGACCTCCTACCTGCTGCCTCTGCTTCTTTCCCGACCAGAATGTGAGTTGTAACTGTCTCTGACCGAATGTTTCCACAGCTACAGAGCAACTCTACCATATCTTCCACAGTATGACAGACTGAAGTCCCTCCTGAAACCATGAGCAACAATAAACCTTCTCCTCTCTAAGGTGGCTTCCATTAGGTACTTTGTCACAGTGGTGTGAACAATAACTAATAAAGGAACCATCAAAAACACTAACCAAGAAGCATATGCCTTTCATCCCAGCACTCGGGAGGCAGAGGTAGGAGGATCACCAAGAGTTCAAAGCCACCCTGAGACTACAGAATGAATTCCAGGTCAGCCTGGGTTAGAGTGAGACCCTACCTCGAAAAACTAAAAACAAAGCAAAACAAAACAAAAACAACCCACTAACCAAAGCCAGCTGTGGTGGCTCATTCCTGACATACCAGCCTTTGTTAGGCTGAGGTAGGAGGAAAGTTATGAGTTCGAGGCCAGCCTGCGCTACATACTGAATATGAAACCAGCCTGGGATGTAGAGTGAGTCTGTTTCAAACAAACAAATAAATTAACAAAAATAATCAAAAAAGTGACTGTGTGGGGCCCCATTGTGTATCTTATTTACTGATTTTCTCCTTCAGTAGAACAGCTCTGTGAAGTCAGAGACTCAATGTTTTCTCTGACTAAGCCCCAGCGCCCTGCATGGCCATAGCAGACGCAAGGTGCAGAGTTGAAGCCCAGGGTACCCTGAGCCCACTCTGTAATCAGTTATTGCATTGTCCCTATCCTTCGGGATCCCAGAGATGACCGCAGTGCAGCCATGAGATCTCGGAGGAAAGTGTCCAGTGCAGCTCTTGCTTCTCCAGGTCCCAGCCTCAAAGCTCTACACTTTTTTCCCAGCAAGGTCCTATGGACACTGTGATGAATTTAAGCCCTGGAAATCTGTCCATGGGAAATGTCCCTAATAGAAAAGAAGCTGGGGCAACTGCAGGTGAGGTGCTAAGGGACTAAATAATCTAGATCATGGGGTTCTCCATGAGAGAGCAGGAGGATGAGGTAGCAAGAAGACTTAATGCCTGGGCTGGAGAGATGGCTCAATGGTTAAGGCAGGTGCCTGCAAAGCCTAAGGATCCACGTTCGATTCTCCAGTGCACATGTAAAGCCAGATACACAGGGTGGAGCATGCATCTGGATTTCATTTGCAGGGGCTAGAGGCCCTGGGGTGCATATTTCCCCCCTCTTTCTCTTCGTTTCTCTTCTCTCATATAAATGAGAGAAGGTGGGGTGAGCAAAACTGGGGAAGCAGCAAAACTATTTCTCCCCAGACTTCATATTTCCTCCACCTAAGGGAGGTGAGGAGGGGCTGATGGAAGAGAGGAGGGGAGAAGGAAGGTGAGGAGGGTTTGAGGGAGGTGAGGAGGGGCTGAGGGAGGTGAGGAAGGCTGAGGGAGTTGGCTGCTGTTGTTCAGTTCTGCACAGACACCTGTAATCACAGGCTCCATCAGACTCGCTTTCCCTGCATGGAAGCTGCTCACCACAGTGAGAACCTCAGCTCAGGACTGGAGTTGCCTAGCAACTCATAGTCCTGAAAAGAAAGCCAGAGAAGAGCCAGACAGGAAAGGGCAGAGGGATGGGCCAAGCAGAGAAAGAGTCAGATAAGAGGATTCTTGTCCAGAGGCTACGAACACAGGCCGCTTCTCCAGCTCTCAGGACCCCTCACCCAGCCTCCTCAGATTCCACCCCTGGAGACTTTTCCTTTCACGCAACTTACCTTTCTTCAAATTGACAAATCCTGGAAGGCATACCCATTGGGCTACCCCACTCTAGAGCCTCTGGGTGAAGAGAGAAGGGGAACCAGGAGGTGACTTCTAATGCCAGTCAGATCTGTCCTGTGCTTTCCCCTGCTCCCTGTGTCATTGCTCCTTCACCAGAAATCTGTCCCCCTGATGCAGGCAGGGCAAAGATGTAAGTTTGGGTGTTTCACACCCATATGAGTGACAATTAGTGGCTCCATGCGGTCTACGTTAATTCTCACTCATGCGCTGTTATGAAAGTCTGAGATCCTGGGCACAAGTGTGTCTACAGCATGCAGTAAAGCAAGCTTCCTTCTAAACGCTGAAGACATCCTTCATAGTCACTGGTGCCTCCAAGGTCTGCATGGCCCTCCTGCTTTGTTACAAATTAACCAGGCTTTAATTTGTCATGTGACATTTAGTTTCAAAATCTGAAGACATTCCTGGAAGCCAGACTTCACTTCCATCCTTGTTCGTGGAGAATTCACTATCTAAAGGGCAAAGCAGAGCCCCCAACTGCCAGAGAGCATTGGATGACTGCAGAGCTTGCTATGGCTGCATTCCTCTGAGACTCCATTGCCTTGATTTTTCACCATTGGGGCGCTCTTATATCTGCATGCCTTTGATGAGTCATTTTAATACAAATCAGTCTGTCATCATGGCAGGGAGAGCCTAAGAATTTGTCAGGAAAATATTTACCTCTGGCATATACATACACATGCACAGCACATATACACACTCAAAAAAAAAACATGATTAGAAAAAAAGAATGATTTTGTAAATTAACAATCCTGCATTGCCCATTCCTTTGTCTATCCTGTCCCTGCAGAATGAGGCCTAAGGCCTAATTCTGCACCAAGAGGAAGGGGTTCATAGAAGAGAAAGAAAGAGAAGATTTTAAAACAGCACTGTGGTGGTTTGAATGGTGAATGTCCCACATGGACTCAACTGTTTGTGTTTAAGCTTCTGACTTAGTCCCCAGTGGTGGTGCCTTTGGAAGGTGGAGCCTTGCTTGGAGGAGGTGTGCTGCTGGTCTCGCCCCTGCTGCTCTGTCTCTCTCTGCTTTCAGATACCTGAAGTGGTGAGCCTGCAGCCAAGCTTTCTCCACCATGATGAAGGTTCCCTTCAAAACTATAAGCTGAAAATAAACCCTTTTCTCCCATAAGCTGCTTCTGGTTGGGTGTTCTGTCCCAGCATTGAGAAGGTAACCACTAAAGGCACATGGTTAAACTCAGAGTGATTCCCCTTATCAGGGCAGGAATGGCTCAGAGAAGACCCTAGAAGTGCTTGTGAGGGAAGGGGGCTCCTGGAACAGAGACACCTCCATCCAAACTACTGAAAAGCAACTTATAAAAGTAATTTGGCATATATGGCATTCTATTCCATCTTCTTTCTGTTTTCCATCTGAGTTTTTCTAAATTCCACTTTCCAAGTCCTAATTTCCCCTGGAAAACAGTATTCCTGAGCTAAGCATAGAAAGAAAAGTGAGAGGAAAGTAAGTACCCCCAAAAGCTTGATGGAGATTAGAACTGATGGGAAATTGACAGGAGAGAACAGAAGAGGGGACAACTGTGCCCCAGGGTCATTTCTTCAGCTACTTGTTGGGTGTCTAATTAGCAATCTTATACATCACCTTGGCCTTGTGTCTTTATTCATTCAATTCTCTCAAGTTAAAACACTTCTCTCCTCCATGTTAATAAGGCATGCATGTGTGGGTTAGAATGTGAAAGTGTCTTGTGTGTGTGTGTGTGTGTGTGTGTGTGTGTGTGTGTGTGTGTGATGTATTGGCAGGAAGTCTGCGTGTGCTTCTTAGGGGAGCACCCAATGCTTGCTTGCACATGGAATAACTGGGGGAAGATATAAAACTGTCTGGGTTCCATGACAAGCATCCTGACTTTAAAACAAGAGCTGGCTTGAAAGCCAAGAGTTGTTGCTCCCTTTGGAAATGCCTGGCACTTTTGTCTCTTTAAGGGACGCTGTCCAACTTTGTTCCTGGGGTAAGTATATACAGCAGACAGATGGCCGAAGATAAAGTGTCTTTTTCCTGAGCTGCCCAGACTCATCTTGTGATTGTCAAGTGCACCTACCCCAGCTGTGGTCCTCTTTCATGATTATCTCAACAATGCAGTTCTGCTCTGCAGTGACATACCCACTTTCAGAGCAAGACAGAGACATCATTGGCATCTTGGTCTCTGTATTGCTCACACTGTTATTGCTGAGACAAAATACCTGACCAGAAGAACCTTGGGAGAGAAAGAGCTTATTTACAATTTGAGGTTACAGCCCATTGGGGTGGGAAGGCGTGGTGGCTAGAGCTTGAAGCATCTGGTCCCAAGTCCCAGTGAGAAAGCAGAGAAAGCAAGTGAATGCTGCTGCTCAGGCATCTCTTTCCCTGTTATGCAGTTCAAGACCTTGGCCCATGGTGCTGACAGTGAATGTGGTTCAATTAACCTGCTCAGATGATCCCTTAGAGGCATGCCCAGAGGCTAATCTAGGTTAGATTATCCCTCAGAGGTGCTTCGAGGCCCTGTCCAGTTTACATAAGGCATCACATTCTCCATCTGTCCTACCCAGGAGACTCCTTGAAACTCCCAAGGTATGGCTTGTGTTCCCACCCATGCCATGCCCTCCAACAAGAGGTTCACCCTCTCATCCTGATGGGCCAAAGCCACACACTGCCTTGCTGCCCTTCTCTGGGACTGTCAATGTGAATCCTTCTTGGGCATTCTATTCCATCTTCTTGCTGTTTCCATCTGAGATTTATCTCCAGAGGCGAGGCACCTCCTGCCTAGCCACAGCACCTGACATAGGACCCAGCCCTTGTTAAGACCTTCCTGCTCCTTTGAGGCATTCACTTCAGAGCTGGTGTGCAGATCACATGTGCTGAGGCTTTTATGTTTACACAGAGCTCCTTCCCTCGAATCTCAGAATCTGAGACTTACAATATTCCCTTGAGGAGAGCAGGGAAGTCCTTAGTATCTCCACATTACAGCAAAGAGAAGTCATGACTTCTTCTAAAGCCATGTAGGCAGGCAACCTCCTCTCTTCCCACAACAGCAGGAGGGAAATGGTCAAGGGGTGTCTCTGGTTTTGCTTACATCTTCACTTCTCTCGTTTTCTCTATTGGTTGAAGCATACAGTCCATGACTTTCTAGGTTATGTGCTCCTCCAGCTGCCTTCCAACCCCACTGTGGTATAAATCATTGGTCCTATCTCTACCCCAGCTCTAGCTGTGCCAGAAAGATATTTAGACATTAGATCACTATTGTTAAAGACTGATAAGTGACTAAAACATAAATTGAATGTTTTAAATAAAGAAGATTTTGAGTTGGAGTGGGCAGTAATCCCTTAATACACTCCTTCAACCCCAAAGGCAGAATTTCAAAGGACAGGGGATCATTAGGACCCATGCTGTCCAGTATGGGGCCATCAGTCTCATGGGACCATTGAGCATTTGCAAAGCAGCTGATCCCAAATGTGATTTGCTTTTAGTATAAATACTCACGGATGGGTTATAGAAGGATGTAAAATATCTTATGTTAATATGTTAATGATGTTATAATCCTAGTATGTTAACCTTAGAAACACTTTAGATATACAGAATTAAGTTTGAAGTTTCAATAAAATAATTTCACCTGATTCTTTTTACGTAGTGTTTTTACTTGCGAACTTTAAATTCTGTGTGGCTTGTAAGAGTGGCCTCTACTGTATTTCTCCTGAACAGTACTGACAACAAGATCTGCCTAGTACTTCAGAAAACTCTATGCCAGCAGCCATATGATGCTTGGGGTCCCATTATCTACAAAAATAAGACTTCAGAACTCAGTCATTTAAGAAGGTGGTTCTGTCTTCCTCCGCAGCTCTCAGATTCCTGGACTTCCGAGGATTGATGTAACCCAACTAAGGTCAGACTGAACTCCCCAAACCAGACTCATGGTCTGGGCTAGAGGGTCTCTACCACCTCTGTGTTCCAGCACACCCTGATTGCCCCCAATGGAGGACCCTGCTTGGCATCATGCCCTAAAATTTGCTAGATGTCCTGAGCCTTGAAACACTGTGCCAACCATGGAATCACCAATGTCTTCATGTGTCCAATGTCACAGTGTCCCTGGCTTGGATTTAAAAAGAAGGTATGAGTAGTAGGGGAGAGAGTCTAAGCCTGTGAATAATTGATCAGTCTGACAACCCTTGGTCCCAGTCACTGGTCCCTTCCCTCACTGAGCTGTTGACCAAAGTGACCCATGAGGTTCCAAAAAGAAGACAGAATTTTGTCAAAACCCTTAAATACCATCCCCAGGCCTGAGGCAAAACCCTGTTGCTGAAGAAACCACAGAATGCCATCGATCAGCATCGAGAGACCCTTCAAGGTTCGGAACGGTAACCATCCCCCAGATGCCAGTTAGTGCAGTGCTGGAAGGCACTGCACAAGCTGCCAGGGGAAGCTGATCAACGACAGTGGGAGTAAACAGAGACCACTGGCATGAAACACAGTCTGTGGCCATGAATAGGCTGACGGTACCTCCTACTGGGAGAGAACAGGGAACCAAGAAAGGAGCACTCATGCAATGGAGAAACTTGGGAGGGACAATCAACAGCTTTTAAATTTGGCCAAATATTCCACTTAGGGAGGGGGAACCCTTGACTGGAACTGGGGATTCAGGGTGATATGCACCAGATCCCGTACTCTTGGGCTCCCAAGAAAAGATGCAGTATGGGAGCGATTGATAGGGAGGCTACTAAAAATAGAATCTTGGCAATCCAGAATTGTATATATTTGTTAACCTAGACTGATCTCACTCTCCGATGAAGATTGTGTTTGTATTTTTCAGGATGCAGCAAGAGAGCTGTGGCCCATCTAATCCTACCACCCGACCGTAGGCAGATAACTGAGATCTTGGCAAGAGATGAGCCACCACAGTCATATCATGGAGGATCCATATGGAACCCCGCAGAGAATGACGGGATGAACAAGGGACCCACAGCCACAGCCATTCAATCAACACAGGATAAGCCAGGGTGACAGAAACCAACAATTTTCAACACAAAGCCCCCTAAGCGCACAACATTAAAACAGCCTTACTACCCACCCAACACAACTCAGGGAACTGAGAGGAAGAGGGGGCAGGTGGAAAGATTGTGAGAGCCGTGATGGGGGAGACTATCCAGAGGCATGGCACCCCTCAGTAACAACACACTTGGGCCAGAAGAACCAGGCTGAATACTAGGCTATTCATGGTCCCCTGCCACAAGGACTGATCCAGATGACCCATGGAGGAGGATATCCAGCTGACTGGGGATGGCGAGGGGGGGGCATTGGGGAATTGGTGATAACAACTCATTGTTTGCCCATTAAATAATGTAACTCATTATGGACAATAAATATATAAAATAAAAAAGAAGGTATTGGGATTAAAGATTATAAAAATCAAGGTTAATAGCATTTGTTTAAAGTGGAATCTGAAGTCTGCAATGATTGGACCTTTGATCAAACAGAAAAGCCATCATTCTTAGTGTAATCCAAACTCCCACACTGGAACTGTGGAAGGGGAATCTGTTTATGAAAGGCAACGTCCACCTAGGGTCTCATGGTGCCTCCAAATTCATGTTTGCCTACTACCCGCTGCTCTGAAGAACACATTACTTTCCCTTCAGTACAAGGAGAGCATGCTGGTGAACTCAGGGTGAGCTCAGGGACACAGAAGGTAGAGGCCAAGACAGCGGGGTAGTCCTGGGCCACGAAACGACGGTCCATCATCTGTGAGATGGCTCCCATCAGTCTCTGTTCTCAGGTCATTGCCTCATTAAAACAAAGATTATTTTGTTTTGAGACTGTTTTATTTAGCCCAGGCTGGCCTCAAACTCACTCTGTAGCTGAGGCTGGCCTTAAACTTCTCATGCACCTGCCTCCACTTCCTAAATGCTGAGGTTACAAGTATGAGCTACCAGGCCCAGCCTCCTAGCCTTTTGATGGATGGGAAAAGTCCCCAGAACTCACAAAATGCCTCCAAAGATCCCACATAACACAAAGGAAACCTCCCTCAGAGGCCACAGCTGGCTTAGGCTCCAGAAAGAAGCTTTGAATAAAACAACAACAACAACAAAAATGAAACCCATCAGGAGCCATTTTCCAACAGAGCAAAACCTCTAAAGTCCTGACACACAAATCCACAAACCTCCAAAAGCCAGTAGATCCCAGACCAACCTTTACTTCAAGGTGGGGGTGGGGAGCACATAACAATGATATTTCATGTGATTAAAAATATATTGCATAAAGAGGGCTGAGGAAATAGAATAAAATATAAACTAAAAATAAATGGTTAAGTCACTGCATCTTGAATGCTTTTCCATGTACAGTCTATTTGGTGTAATGGAATACGACTTTCATACTCAGTCTGCAGATTTAACCTTGGCCACAAGTTATGATGTACATTACAATACACTTTTATTATGTTACACAGTATTGTGGTGGTTTTTTTAATCTATTGCTAAGCCCCTAACAGTATGTCTGTGTCAGTGAAGCCCATCTGTCACAACCACAGTGGAGACATTATTATGTAAATAGTTCCAGGGCCTCCTTTTGGGGGAATTTAATATACTATCCTAATATTCCAGCCAGAAAAAAAAAATGTTTATGGGGGAAAAAAAACTTTTTTTTGTTTGGTTTGTTTCATTTGTTGAGAAAGGCAGGTCGAGTTGCTAGGGGTAGTTAGTTTGTTTTTTGAATAGTCCACATCTTTTTTCTTCTGTCTCTCACTCACGGCATCCTTAAAAGCTAATGATATGACTCCTAATATAAACTAAAATAAAATACATGAGAGAATTCTTTTAAACACAGAAGCTGGAGCACAGAGCATTAATATCGCAGAGCTTGGCACATTAGCCATCTTTTCTATATTACAGTCATATTTCAATAAACTAAGTTTTCTTAGCAGGTGCCATCTTGGATTATTTCTTTATTAGATGAGGTTATAAAATATGCAGAACGGTATGCTGAATATTTTGTTATTTATTACCATTTTTAAACCTTTGCCAAGATTCATACATCTAAATCTCCCTCCTCAGAGGTGGAGAGGTAATGCCTGGAAGGAGAGAGCCTCTTCTGATTTTCTGGGCTGTGGAGCTGGGTGGATAGGGAACAAGGGTCTGGGAAGGACCCGCGTGCAAACTAGAAAAACCAGCAACCCAGACTTCCTGCTGAGTCTTAATTTACCAAGAGAGGGTTGGGGGGTTGGGAGACAGCACACAGAGAAGGGCTAACCCCCACCCAGGGGGAACTGGTCTGCTGGTGCTTCCCAGCCTGGTATCAGCCAGACCTTGGCTTTACTCAAGGAGACATCAAAAGATCACTGAGCACTGGCCAAGCGGTAAGCGCTCTGAAGGAAGCAAGTGATGCTATTTCCACCGTTGAGGGAACCCAGTGTGTCTGGGAATAAAATGATCCTGTGATCATCTGGATGGTTCACTCCAGAGAGAGACCGCAGGAGTTGCACTGTGCAGGACCAAGTTATCACGAAAATCACCCCGAGGCAGTGAGGTTCGGCTGAGTCCAGAAAAATAGGGTTTAGGTTAGAGAAGGGGGAAGATGCTCCCAGACATCACAAGGCAGACCTGCATTTCTATCTGCACCAGGAAGAGGACATAGTACAGGCCTGGGGGGGAGGGGGACAGAAAAGCTAGGATGTAAGAGGGTCTGAGCAGTGACTTCTGCATTTTTGGCTCTCTGGGGTCAAGACAGTTCTGGAAACCAGGTGGGGTGACCCCATTGGACATTTGGTTCAAAAGAGACTGAACAGTTTCCTAGGAAGAACCTTCTGAAAATAAGGAGTCAGGAAGCAGGGCTGTCCTGTGAAGAATGTCCACTATGAAGTTAGCAGGATGCTTGTCTAATGGCATCTGTCAGCCCAACTGAGACTCGGGTTGAGGTGGAAACTGGGCTCAAAGAAAGATCGAAAAAACTCAACAAAATGCTGCTGGCAGTCATCACTGAACAGACTCTTCTGATCCCACCAAAAGCATGTCACATGTGAGTAACAAGGAGGCGTCCCCTGACATCTTCTGTAACTCCATATACCTTCCAACCTTAGAGCCACCTGAGACCGTGGTACATGCAGGGAGACTGAAGCGTCTCTCTGTAGATTGCAATGGGTCTGGGGCAGGAGAGGTGACAGTGCCCACAGGGTACTAGGTGTCCAATAGCAATGACAGTAGAGCCTGGTGGGTGGGACTACCAGCCACCCAGAGGGAAGTGCAGGGAGCTGGGTATCTCAGGAGGATATAATGTGCATGAAGGTGACTCCATGGACCCACCAGCACCAGCTCCTCAGTGTGCATTGTTAAGGGTAAATGAAGGTATGGACCAGTTCTCTGGGCCCAGGCTGAAAACGGTTTGTTGGGCTAAGGTTAGTAACCTGACCCCTGTCTGTGTCTGCATGAAGGTCATGTGGACCCTGTCCTCTGAATTCTGCTATCCACAGTAAAGACCCAGCTAAGCCCTGCTGGCAGAGAGGTGCCCCTGCAGCCCAGCACACTTCCTGCCCCAACCTCCCAAGGAAGCTCATCCAGTCAGGCAAAATGGGAGTTCAGAAAATGTCCTTATGACTTAGCTGTGCTGGTCACTCAGATGGACTGTGGCAAGGGTGTCAGGGACAAGACCAACAAAGGCCTCAACTGGCATCCAGGAGCTCTGAGTCCAGAGAGAGAAAGAAATCCACACAAATAAAATTAACTTACTTGATTCTACCTGTGCACACTGGCGTAGCTCACACCAGCTGAGATGAGAGGGTGTGAGAAGTGAAGATCTTCCCAGAAATAACCTGGAGTGAGCAGAGGTTGGGCAATGCCCTTGTGTCCCCCTTTGACAAGGCTCAGAGGACTCCCCCTACCCAGGTCAAAGTCTCACCTCTGCCTTCTGTGCTTTGCTTTGCAGACTGACCCTGGTCTCCTCATTTGTGAAAGAGACCTGGGATGCATAGCCATTGTGAGATAGAAATGAATGATCAACAGAGGTAGGGTTTGAAAAACAAGATAATCGTATTCTTGCTTTTTAGGAACATTTTGGTGATTTGGACAGTCATGAATATGTCTGTGACATCTAATACAATCTTCACCATCCCCTAGGGATAGCAAATCATGCATACTATCACCCTGCTTCTTATGGTATCTTCTGCTGGAGCTGTCTCAAGGTTCAGGCAATCTCCTCTCCCAGGGTCCCTCACCACCTTAGTGACCACTGCTCACCTGGGAAACCATAAATGCCTCAGGTTAGTGAAGACTTTTGGGTGAACAAGTCAGAAATAAGTACAGGTAATGCCAAGGGGCCATCTGAGCCTTAATCTATTCCCATCCCTGAAAGACACCCAGATTTCCTGGAGGGATCCTTCACTCCTTACACCCCGTAAGATGAGTCTGGAGAGATGGCTCTGCTGTTAAGTGTACTTCCTGCACAGGTGTGAGGGCTTAAGTGGGGCTGAAATCCACATACACATCTGGGCATGCTCACACATACCTGTGACCAGTCCCAGTCCTGCAAAAGGGTGCAAAGAGCAAGGAATTGCCTGGGCACCCCAAAAACAGAAAGCTCTGGTATCCATAAGAAACTCTGGCTCAAACAAGAATGGCAGAGAAGCAATGGAATCAGACCCCCAACTTTGTGCTCCTGTTCTCACTGCAGGCCAGTCCATGGGGTGCCTCAAAGGCACATATCATACCATATGCACACACACACATTACATCGCACAACCCAAAATAAATAAATAAAAAAGAAGATTGCATGGGATCATCTTTTCTGCCCAAATCAGCAGGAAGAGGTGGCAGCTCCTGTTCTTCTTGGAAGAGAGTGGCATTCAAGACCCACAACCAGCCAAGACTACACAGGGGTGCCGTCCCCCAAGCTCTGACCCCATTTACATAGACCCAGCGTTATTCCAGTGGAGGTCATCAGGAACACCGATACAGCTGGTCATCAACTTCCCCGAGCCTGGAGTCAGTCGTGATGCCCAATCACAAAGGCTTCTCTTCCTCCTTGACCCTGCGTTGGCCAGGGCCGGAGCTGATTTAGCTGTCTGGGCTGGAGTGGCTGATTGCTAAGAGGAAGAGGAAGCGCTGAGGAGGGACAGGCATGCTCAGGTGATGGGTGAAGTCCAGGGAAGAGGCATCTTCATTTGGAAACACCCCCACCAGGATACAGATGTTCCCGCAGCAGGCTGGACAGCAGGCCTGGCAGGAAGCTGATCTGACCCTTAAGCCTGTGCCTTTCCCCAGTCCTCCTCTTGCCCTTGAACCCTGCTTTGATCCTGGCTCACCCGCTCCCCTCTGGCTCTTCTTCTTTGCTGTATTTCCCACCCTTCACCTTCCCCTCATACTCTTGATCCAACGCTGGCCTGACAACCTGCCATTGTATTAGTTCCTCTCAGTCTCTCTCTCCCTTCTTTCCCTCCCTTTCTCTCTCTCTCTTTCTTCCTCCTCCCCCTCTTTTTCTCTACCTCTCTCTATGTTATGGTGCTGAGGATCT
This sequence comes from Zapus hudsonius, assembly GCA_004024765.1. Taxonomy (NCBI): domain Eukaryota; kingdom Metazoa; phylum Chordata; class Mammalia; order Rodentia; family Dipodidae; genus Zapus; species Zapus hudsonius. The sequence continues at coordinate 42,751 of PVHP010002801.1, read as the reverse complement.
CATCTGGAAAGAATAGTCAACCTGGTAGCCAGGGTCTCAATCTCTTCCATCTGCCCAAAACTGGGCCAAGGAATACAAACACAAGCAAATGTGTTCAGGCTGAGAGGAGGAGGAGAATCCTGCCTCACATCCCCTTCCTGTTCTAGAACCTGAAAAACAGCTAAAATTCATGAAGCACAGCTCAGAATTTGTTTTTCCCCAAATTCCTGTCTTTCAAACACACCCAATCAAACCCCCTTTGTCTTTCTTAATGGCACCCCAAGCACACCTCACTTCCTGTCATTAAAAGGCACAAATGATCTGAGCCTTGTTTCAATCTGGGGAGCACCCTCCTTCCTTTCCCACATCCAGTTCTGTGGAGAGCCTTCACACTTAGCTCTTTCCAGTGAGGTGTCAGAAAGACACAAGTCTCCTTTAGCATCCCTCCAAGGGCAGGTACGGAATGGAAAGCTTTCAAAACTTTGGTGTTGGGCTGGGGAGATGGCTCAGTAAGAAAGACTTGCCTCAAAAACATGAAGACCTGAAGTTGATCCCCAGAACCCATGCTAAAAATAAGGAGTATGGTGGTGTGCACTTTTAATCCCAGCACTGAGGATGTGGAGACCTGGAGATATGGAGACCCGAGGATGCCTGGAGCTCACTGGCCAGCCACTCTACCCTTCATATGAAGCTCGAGACCAATGACAGAATCAGTCTTAAAAAAGCTGGATGACCACTGAAGATGCCCAATGCTGTCTGTCCTCTGGCCTCCGTATACATGCACACACACTGTACTTTTGTGGACCCATCCTGATCACACAGGGCTCAGGCTTCAAACCCTGACTGGACTCTTTCCTGAGCCTCTGGAAGAATGGGAATGGGCATGCTCTGTTGGGATAGAGTTGGGATACCCAGAACACACTCTGCCAAAAAGAAATCAGGTGCTGCTTACCCACTGGGCATCTGGAAAGGAATAATTTCTGCCTGTGGTGATTTTGTTTCCTAATGTCACAAACCACATCACAACCACATGAGCCATCTCCAGGAGATGGATCGTGGCTCACTGCATCACTCTCTTACCACATTTTGGGGAATTAAGGAACAGAAAAGGAACTGCTTTTGCTCAAGGTCACACAGTGTCTGGAATCAAACTCTCTTTGTCCTGTAATTAGTCTACTGGCCAAATTTCCTCTGCAGCACTTTCTCCCTCTCTTGGGCCATCTCTCAGGCTCTGCCAGAAACAAGAACAAGAGATCTGAGACCTTGGGGATGCCTTTTACTTGGTTCTTTTTTCAAAATGGTCAGACTCTGGGAGCCACCGAGAAATCTCAAGGGAAGGGCAGAGCATGGGAATAACATTAGCTCAAACAAAGCATGCTCTCCTCTCCTTGAGTTCTCAGTAAGAACAAAACCTAAGAAACCTGGGGAGCCAAAAAGAACTCAGCAAATGTGATGGGATTTCCTGAAAACCCATAGGGAATGACCCAATGATATCCATCACAACCCAGGGCAAATATCCAGAGACACTTAAGATCTCAACAATAAAGTAGACTCAAAACACCCACTATGACTCAGGGAACTGAGCGGAAGAGGGCGTGGATAGAATGTAAGAGCCATGGTGGGGAAATATCCAGAGACATCGCCCCACTCAACAACAATACACAAGAGGAATGGGAAAAAAAAAAAAACGAAAACCTGGCTACCTCTGATGCAGTTCATACCCCCTATCCTATGGACAGATCCAGTATGGGCACCGAGGAAGGACCCCAGTGGGTAGGGGACACAGAGGAGGGAAATGGAGACGCATTCACAAGATTTGCTCATGCAATGTATAAACTTATTCATAATAAATATATTTTTAAAAATATTTTATTTATTTATTTGAGAGAGAGAGAGAGAGAGAGAAAGAGAGAGAGAGATGATGGGCACACCAGGCCCTCCAGCCACTGCAAAGGAACTCCAGACACCTTGTGCATCTGGCTTTATGTGGGCAGTGGGGAATCAAACTCAGGTCCTTCTGTTTTGCAGACAAACAGCTTAACCACGGGCCATCTCTACAGCCCAGCAATATTTTTTTTGATGAGTTCATAAATGAACCAGAAACAGGTAGATTAAGTTTCTCATCAAATCAAACATGCTAGAAGTTTCTTCTGAAAAGATGCTTAGACCTTAGTGTTTCCAGGGACTGGTCAGCTCCAAGCAGAGCTGGCTATTTTTCTGAGTCTCCAACACTGACTTCCTCTGCCCCTAAAAATAACTTAGTGGTCGGATGGAGATTTTCTCTTTCAGTTTAGTTTCATTTGATTTTCTCACAAAGCACTAAGGTGATAAATGACTTCAAAACCTGGTAGATGTTCTAGGGGGGATCACCATCCAGAAAAGTAAAAAGATTAAAAAAAAACTGTCACAATATCACATCATTGCCCTCACCAGGCATTCCGTCCCTTGAACATTACCTGTCATTACTTACCCATCCATCAATGTCAACCCCAAGATCTACTTCCTTCGGGAACTCTTTGGGATTATTTTGGTCCTCACGGATATATAAATCAATCATTGAAACAATTTTTTGTGTTCCTGTTATAAACCCACAATGTTCTGAGCATCATCCAGTGTGTGTCTAAGACAGAGCCTTGGTCCACAGTGAGTTTGTGTTCAAATTAAGAAGTTTCCAGCAAAGTAGTGAAGCAATTAAGAGACAATGACAGGGAGTACAGGTAGGTTAAAATGAAGGGTACAAGCATTAGCTGGCTTTCAGGACTCAGAGTAGAAAAGGAACTGAGTATATCAAGGCATTCAGAAATGATCATCACTTTCACAAATACTCTCTTTGTATAATCACCCAATTCCTTGAAAACAGATAGATTAGTTTTGCAGATGGAATTCAGAAAGATTACTTCTTCCTGTTCAAAAACAACCATAGGAAATGGTGGAGCAGGCACAGGACCCAAGCTAATGGCTTCTAACCCAAGTGTTTATGCCTTAAGTTATGCCGCTTCTAGAGAAGATACCTTAACATCAAGTAGACGGGTAACTATGGCATCCACTGAAAACACCATTTAGGGCATTTCTAAACATGCCCGGAGTTGACCCATACACTCTTACCCCAACATCTTGTTAATGGATTGCACCATTTGTGATATCCCCCTTACCTCTCCTGGTTTTAAAACTCCATTACAATTTGTATTTCCTCAGCCTAACACGTTTGCTCCTTTTCTATAACAAATAGTACTCACTATACCTGCCCCTGTTCTGCTAAGTACTGTGGACTGAAGGACTCCCTGAGTGATCCCTAACCTTTTACCTAAACAAGGCCAGGTTGCAATCTCGCCTCCAGGGAAGATTAGCTGCCCTCTGAGGAAGGGAGCTTTAACTCCTGATGCATGCTCCCAATGTTTGGAGAGAGTTCTGATGCTGTGGTTAGTGAGTGTTTTCACCTGCCCCAGGATAATGACTGTGCACCTGGAATAAAGAACAAGGCACTTGGGACAGGATGCTGGGGAGGTAGCCCAGCTGGTAAAGCAATGTCCTGCAACCATAAGGACCTGAGTCCATTCCCAGGACCTGTGTTTGTTGTTGTTGCTGTTGTTGTTGTTGTTGTTCAAAAAGCTGGGCATGCAGCTAAGAGTGCTAGCCACTTAAGCATGATTGTCTCTAGGTCCAGAGACCTCTAAGTTCAACTCCCCAGAACACATGCAAAAGTCTGAACATGGCCACACATATCTGTTACCCCAGTCCAGAGAGACTAGAGACCAGAGAATCGATGGGGCTCAGTGATTGAAAACAGCAACTCCAGGCTGAGAGAGAGAGACCCCATTTCAGGAAAGCATGTGTTCAGTGATAGAGAAGGGCACCCAAATTTCTCCTCTGACCACCACAGGCACACACAGGGTGAGAGCATCTGCATACCCACAGAGATACCACACGTAACACACTACAGCAAACATACTACACACACCACACACACACACACACACACACACACACACACACACACACACACAGCCAAAAAAGAAAAAAGACCTGGCCCTGATAGCACACATCTATAATCTAAGAGCTGGGAAGATGGAGACAGGCCAATCCCTGGGGCTCCCTAACAAGCCAGTGTAGCCTATTTGGTGAGTTCCAAGCTAACCAGAGACCCTGACTCAAAAAAGGTGGGTGGTAGCTGAGAACAACAGCTGAGATCATCTTCTGGTTTCCATGCATATACACACACATATACATACACATGCACATACTTAAAACACATGAACATGCAAAAACATAACACACACACAACCAAAAAAGACATGAGCAGATGGAGGTCCTTGGATTGTCATGTCCCCAGATGATTTTTAAAGGCACAGGAGGATTTCAGTCAGCATTTACAGTACCCTACCTGAGAGAGGCATTGGGGACTGTACTGGGGAATCCCACCTCTCCTCGATCTTTGCTATGGAAGCCATGAAAACACTGTCACAGTGAGCAAAGAGATTTACAGAGAGCGTGGATGGCTGAGAGCCCAACTCCTAAATCCATCTCAGCACTCGCACGGAGTCTCCAGCTCCCACACACTGCTCCAAGCCCCTGAGAGCATAGCAGACTCACTCAAATGTGCTCTCGCTCCCTGGAAACCAAGGACTCCTCTGCTGATGAACTTTGGTTCTGAGACTCCCTGAAGCCTCATCAAGCCTTCCTTGGACTAGTTAGTGTAAGGTGCTTCCACCCCATTTCTTCAATAAGTCGGACAAGATAATTCTTAGATTCTTCCCTGGTCCCCTCTTTTTCCTGTCACAGAGGTAATTCCCTCCTTCACCTCTCCCTGTGCTCAGGAAGGAGGCAGCAGAGAAAATGCCAATGAACTCATTCTCACAGGAGTGCCAGACACTGAACACATCCCTAACATGCTCCTCTGGGAGCAGCTGGCTTTAGGAGACTCCAGAGAGAACACAAGGGAGAGAGAAAGTGCTTACAGACCTGCTGGGATGAGTGGAGGCCTCAGATCCTCCACAGGGGGGTGGAGAGTTCCAGTGCCTTAGCTTCCATGGCTGAGACGCGGGAGGTCTGCCTACACCTATAATCAGGGAGGTGATATTGCTTAATCCAGAAGTTTTAAAATATCAGTGTCATCAGTAATGGGGAATATTTTGAAATAACAGCCAGTGTTTAATCAGTACTTTAGAGCTCCTGAACCCAAATAGTCCATCCATTCTGAGAGCTGAAGAGGCAAACAGATTATGTAATGTACTCAGAGCCAAAGGCTTCTTCAGGCTTTTCTTCTTAACCACTGTTGTCTAGTATTTCTTATCGGAAAATCAAATGCCATTTCTTTTTGCTTTACATAAAATGGTTCTAGTAAATATAGATAGAGGCTATGTAGAGGTTAAAAGAGAAAAAAGGGAGACCAGGAAAAAGAGAAGGAAGAAGAGGCAAATGTTGTTTCTGAATTTAGCCCCACCTCTTTCAGAGTACAAAGTTATGTCACACAGAGCAGTGCCTGAGAAAAAGGCATATACTCTAATAAATAGTACAAAATGAGTCAGGCATGGTGACACATACCTGTAATGCCAGCCACTTCAGACTAAGGTAGAAGGATTTTGAGTTGGAGGCCAGCCTGGGCTACATAATGAAGCCAGCCTGGGCTGCATAATGAGACTCTGTATCAAAACAAAATTGAAACTAGCGTTTGGTGGAACACTGCTTGTCAAGCATGCTCAAATACTTGGTTCAATCCCAAACATCATACAAGGAACAATAGTAATTATCATTTGTAACATGAGTCCTTGTGTAACTATTACCCAGGTCATGACAACATGCCAGAGAGTCCCCACAGCCCTCCAATGGCCACTCCCTCTCAACCCTCTTAATGATCTTGATGGTAAGCGCCTGCTTTTCCTTCTTGTATCAACTAATTTGTCATCCTGAACACTATAGGCTGACTTTTCTGCTTTGGAACCTTGTATTAAGTGAATTACACAAGGATTCCTTTGTATTTGGATCCATTGACTTAACCTTGGATTTGGGAGCTTTTATGCTCTGTATGCAGCATCACTGTGACCATTTTCATTGCAGTGAAGTATAACCACTCTATGGAGATGCCAAATTCCACTTCCTTTTTCCACTGGCAAATGAACATGCTGGTTATATCCACTATGCACCATTATAAGTTAACTCTCAACTGTATGTATGGATGACCCTTGCCTAACTATGTACATAGAAATGAAATCGTTGAGTTACAGGGTATGGCTGTCCTCAATTGTAAGAAGCAGAAATTGTTTTCCAACTGGTTATATTAACTTACACCATCTCCAGGAGTGTATAAGAGCTATAGTTGCCCCATTGTGGAAATTTGTTATTAGCAAGTGTGGAGGTTTGAATGTCCCCTTTCATCTGGTAGAGCTCTGGGGAGACAGAGCCTCGCTGGATCAGGAGTGTCTCTTGGGGTGTTACAGCCCAGCCCAACCTGCTGCGCTCAGTTCACACTCTCTACTTCCTCCCAGCTGATATTTGAAGATGTGATGCTCCAACTGTCTGCTCTTGCCATGTTTTCCTGGCCATGAAGAAGGAAACTCTAAGACAGAATTAAAATCTTTCCTTCCGTCAGCCGTGTCTGTGTTTTGTCTCAGCAATCCAGCAATGAGAAACTTCTACAGTAGGTTTTGAAAATTTCCTTGTTTGAGTCATATTATCTTATCATGACTTAATTTTTACATTTCACATAATTGCTAATTGATAATGAGGATGGATAGATTGCCAGTTGCTAGAAGCTCTGTTCAAGTCTCCCATTTTCCCACTGGACTTACCGTTTATTGTTCCATAGAATGAAGTTCACTATTCTGGAATCCAGATTTTGTTATGCGTGTTTCAAGAATCTTCTCTCTCCACTGGAGTCCTATCTTTTACTCTCTTGGTTTCTGGTAAGGCTAGAAATTCTCTCAGAAATGCTATAGATAGATAGATAGATAGATAGATAGATAGATAGATAGATAGATAGATAGATAGATAGATGATAGGTGATAGATAGACAGACAGACAGATGTTAGACAGACAGACAGACAGATAGATAGATAGATAGATAGATAGATAGATAGATAATGATAGATAGATCATCTTTTACTTTGTGATCAGTGTTCAGTGTTGTTTCCTATCTAAGACATTTTTTCCCTCTGTTGCGATTTTAAAGATATTATCTAACTTGTTTTTCCATATGGTTCACTGTTTTGTCTCTTATCATTATTTTCTATCTGTAATTGATTTTTTAATGGTGTTAGGTAGGGTTCAAGGTTCGTATGTTTAAATATATGGAGATCTAGTTTGTTTCCCATGCATATAAAAAATACTTGCTCACTGCAAAATAATGCCATAACTGTCATAAGTCAAGTACCCATACTTGTGTGGGTCTAGTTCTATTAGCATGTGACTGTAATGAGGCTGTTTCATGTTCATTATTGAAGCTGTAAAAGAAAGCATAATATTCAATGGAGTAAGTGTCCTCTCTGGTGCTTCAAGGATGTCCTGACCATTCTTTACATGACTTACATCATGCATGTCTTATAAAAAAATATTCATGGAATTTTATCTAATATTTTGATGTCACAATGCATTGTAAGTTTTTAATTTTCATTTACCAATTGTATGTGGCTTCATATAGTGTTTAAAATTATCTTTTTATAGAGCTTTACATAAAATTTGATTAATTCACTGGTAAATGTTGATAATTTGAAGATTTGTTTAGATACTTTTATATACAAAGTAATATAAATTATGAATAAATACTTATAATTTTATTTATTGATTCCCAACTTGGCTTTCATTTTTCTTGCTGCTTTGGCCATACATTCTGCATAATGCTGAATAGAAAAAAAATGATAGTGAGCCACTCAGCTTTGGTTGATGGTAATGCATTGTTGAAGGCTGGGTTTTTGAAGGTTTCCATTACAGAAAGATTACCGTTCAGGGTCTGGGGTGATGGCTCAGTGGTAAAGTGCTTGCCACCCAAGCTTGAGGATCTGAGTTCAGTCCCCAGCACCCATGAGAAACCAGCAATGATGGCAAATAACCCTAGCACAATACAATGAGGAACACATGTGACATCTATCACACACACACACACACACATGCCTACACAAGGTGTGCCCACACATGCAAGCATACATATACCCACCCAAAAAGAAAGATTATCCATCATTACCTTGAAATTTACATCTATTCCTAGCTTGGTACTATTTTATCATGAATTTCAATCAACAACTTTCCTGTACCTATTAAAACAACCTAATAGCTTTCTAATGTATTCTGTTAATGTAATAAAATATATTAATTGATTTTTAAACATTAAAGCATTTCTGTATTTATAGAATAAACCCATATCAGAAATGAAAATTTAATTGATTTTCCAATATTAAACAAATTGTGTGTTAACAAAATAAACTCACATCACAAGAAACAAATATTTTCCCATGTATTACTGGATTTCACTTGTAAATATCTTAGTAAATATAAGATAGTTGGTCTAACTATTCAGAGGAGGCATTGACATATAATTTCCCTCCCTCTTTTCCTTGTTTCTTAAATCAAATTTATGATGGCCTCATCAGTAAATTGCAGTATATTCCCTTTTGTTCCTCTACAGAAAGTTTGGTTACAATTGACATTCTTTCTTTCTCACATAGTTGATAAAATGTATTGTGAGGAGTCCTTTTGTTTCTAAAGTTCTTCTTTTGGAGAAACTTCAAATTAAATTACTTTGTTAGCTACAGGATACCTCAAGCGTTCAGTTTCTTCCTCTTTTACGTTTATTAAATATGTTTTTCTAGAAATATATTTCAAATAAATTTTCAAATTTCTTACATACAGTTGATTAAATATATATACATATATATCCTTCTTATGCTCATTTTACATTTTTATTAATGTGTATTAGTTGAATAAAATAGTTGATTTCATTTTGATATTTTACGCTTATATGAGGTACTTGGAAGACTTTAACCTCAGTTATCCACACTTACCCTCTTTTCCCTGTCCATCCACTTTCTTCAATAGTTTCTCTTCTACTTTTATGTTGTTTTGTCTATGTTTGTTTTCATTTACTGATTCTGGATATAAGAAAAAGTGTAATACTTGTCTTTCTGAGTCAGGTTCAATTTGCTTGATATGATCTCTGATGACATCCATTTTCCTACAAATGACATCATTTCAGTCTTCCCAATGACTAAATAGTATTCTGTTGTGTAAATATTATATAATACTTATATAATTTTAGTTATATAATATTGATATTATACATTATTATTAATATTATTTCTCCACATAATAGTTCTCCATTCACCCACTAAGGGACAGCCAAGCATATTACTTGACTTTGCTCTTGTGAATCATTCCTCAGTAAATATGGGTCTGCAAATGTTTCTGTTTATGCTGGCTTGATGTTACAGTGGTCTTCTCATTGCTGGGACAAACACCCAACCAGAAGCAGTTTATGGGAGGAAAGGGTTCATTTTAGGCTTACAGATTCTAGGGGAAGCTTTATCGTGGAGGAGGAAGATGGCTCACTTCATTATCTATCCACAGCAGAGATCTAACCACCAGCATGAGCTGACTCTGAGCACCTTAGGGCTGGACTCCAGATCCATCCCCAGTAACACATCCAGCAGGGCTCTGCCTTCTGGAGACAAGGTTGGAAGCTTAATCTTAATCAAAAATACTGGACGCTATGGGGGACCTTTACAATCAAACCACCACGTTTTGCATTGCTTTGAGAAGTTCTATATTTAGATCTTTTGAGGAACATTTATACTGATTTCATAGTAAGAGGTGAGCTTATATTCTCACCAAAAGATTCCTTAATTCCTATCTAGCATTTATTGTGTTCTGTTTGTTTTGTTCACTTGACAGTGGTTATTCTGACTTGGGTAAAATGGAATCTCAGTGTATGTTGGAGTTACATTTCCCTGGTGGCTAAAGGGATTGAACATTCTCTCATGTATTTATTGGTCATTTTCATTTCTTTGTTTAGGAATGGTCTAGTTCATTTGCTGATTTCTGATTGGATCATTTGTTCTTTGGTCTTCAAGACTTTGAGTATCTTATGGATTCTGGATAGTCGTGTCAGGTGAACAGTGGACAAACATTTCCTCCAGGTCTGTAGTTTGTCTTTCAGTCATGTCATTGCTTATTTTGGCTGTGTAGACACTTTTTAGTTTGATGAAATCCATTTATCAAATTTTATTAATTTCTGAGCTATCAGACTCCTGTTCAGAAAGTCATCTTTATGTAGCTCCAATGTTTCAAGTCTTCCAATGAGATCCTTCATCCATTATGAGTTGATTTTT